>VZUA01092839.1:0-18344 GCA_013401035.1 Horornis vulcanius
AAAAAAAAAAAAAAAAAAGAAGAATTCCTTTCTGACTTCTACTGTGTACTTAATACTGTACTGGTTTTGTGGATAATCACAGAATCCCAGAATGGTTTGGGTTTCCTTAAAGACCACCCAGTGCCACCCCTGCCATGGCAAGGACACTTTCCACTATGCCAGGATGCTCCAAGCCCTGTCCAACCTGGCCTTGGACACTTCCAGGGATCCAGGGGCAGCCACAGCTGCTCTGGGCACCCTGTGCCAGGGCCTCCTCATCCTCACAGGGAGGAATTTCTTCCCAATATCCCTTCAAACCCTTCTCTCTATCAGTCAGGACCCAGTTCTCCTTGTCCTGCCATTACAATTCCTCATGAGGATCAGGTAATTTGTTTTACACCAGCTGATATTTGTGGTTTTCCACCCTGATTGCCCACCTCCTTCCAAAGCTGTAGCTGTCCAACAGAGAAGCTTCATTCCTGTAAACAGCGACTGCAGAACATACTTAATTCTTGAATTTATTCAGATTATCTGATGCCATTTAATGTAAAATCATCAGTAAAGATATTCACAGAAACTCTCCAGGAGCTTCTATGTTTCCAGTCTGCCCAATTGTTAAATGCTGTCACGCAGCATCAACTTAAAAAAGGAAGTGTAATCCCTATTTTAGGGACTTAAGGGCATTGCACAGAGAAACAGTGACTTGATAAAAGTCACACAGGAAGTTTGGAGTAAACCTTTGGGATTTAACTCCTGGCATCTTTTCCTAGTGTCTTAATCACTATGCCATCATCTTATTTTCTATTTTGGTAGTATTTTCATTTTCTGAAGCATACCTGACTCAAAGAGCCCCTTTTCCTTGCTATCAGATGTACTATTTCTTCTTTCCTTCCTGCTTCCCCTCTTGTTTAGGTAGACACATCCTTCCTGGGGAGCTGAGCAGGCTCCAGGCTGAGCCTTGTCCCATGCCAAAACTTCCTTATTCTACATCTTGGACTCCACAGCCACAGAAGGGGGCGAGGAGGAGAAACCCTGTAAACAGAACCAGAAAATCCTTGAATGATTCAGGTTGGAAGGACCTTAAAGCCCATCCATGCCACTCCCACTGTCCCAGGTTGCTCCAAGCCCTGTCCACCCTGGCCTGGGACACTTCCAGGGATGGGGTATCCGATCTTCAAAGGATGCCTGAAAGGGTTCTGCACAGTATTCTGCAGATGTAAAAGTAATCTCACCAATTCCAGGCAGTTTTGTCTCTCCTAAAAATTTCTTGTTGCGTTCTCAGCTTTGAAAACAAAGTGAATGGAACACTATCATCATTGTCCAACTCTAGGACAGCATGGCAGGATATATACGGGCCCAAATACATCTCTCCCCCAGCAGAAGACATAAATATCCTGTAAAACACACCTGAAAGAGCCTTTCTCAGCCAGGAGGAGCAGCTGTGCCCCTGCACCTGTCCTGGCAGGGCTGGCCCTGGCTGCCAACAGCATTCCAGCAGAGGGGGCTCTGAAGCTGGTTAAAAACCAGAAGCTGTTCTGCCTTTGGAATGGCAAAATTAGAGAAGGAAGGGGAAGAAGAACGTTAAAAATATTATATGCTTTTAGATCATGACTTTCTCTGAGCTGACAAGGCTGGACTTTTCCTAAAAATCATGAATGAAGCTCAAAATTAAATGCTTCTCCCAGTTCCCAGAATAATCCCAGAGACTACTTTTTCTCTACAGCTATTCCTGAGCATTTTGTTACCACTGAGGTTTTCTTTCAAGTATTTTCGAGCCATTTAGTGATTGCTGATTAATTAGGTGCTTTTCACTTACAGCTGGTGTCAGAGCAGGGACTTTCCCACGGTCACAGAGCAAGACAGCTGTGCCAGATGTTGGCTGTTCCACAATATTTACAAAAGGCAGAACCCCTCTCATCTTTTTTTCTACCTATGTTCCTCTACATTATTTCATGGCACTCCTTTTGCCATGCTGACAGGCAATCTGCTCCCCCCATTATCCACCAGTCCACCACTTTTTGCACTGCTCAAATTTGCACAAGCTGCCTCCTTCCACCATGAGGTAGCTGAGAAAAGTTTCTCTGGAGTATTCATCCAGGAGGAAAAATAATCTATGAGGACACAAATACATTTCTAAGATAAAAGACAAACAATTCTTAGAAAAAAAAAATTTTTCTGAGCAGGGGTTACTAACACAAAGTCCATATATAGCTTAAAAACCACTGCAGCATCTTTGCAGGCAACTCTTTCCACGTTGGTCATGAAGCTTAATAAGCTTTTATTTCAAAGCCAGTACACAAAGAATTAGAAAGAAATCCAGCTGTTTAGTTGAACTAGATTTAATCTAAATACCTAAGGAAGTCATCAGTCCTGCTTGGCAAGGCCTAAGGTACAAATTTCCAAGCTCTGCCACTCTATTTCCCTCTTGGTCCCAATTCCAGGCTGAGTGAGTGGAAAAAAACCCCCTTTAAGAGAGGTGACCCTGCCCAGGAGAGACCTAAAGCTACAGAAGTGCCCAATTGCTTTGTTTTCATTTTGCCTGTATTCAAAACCCCTCAGAGACTAATTATTTGAATTCTAAAATAAATCCCTCCTCCCCTCATCTTAAAAACAAAACCACGCAGCAGATAATTCCCATTTGTTGTGCAGGGAACAAGCAAAGTGTTGGAAAACATGAGCAGAAACAACACTGGAATACAGGGACCCCACAGCAGATTTTAAAGAAAGCAAATATTTAATGTACAGCTGCATTAACCATTCTGTTGGAGTTCTGTCGTGACTGGGTTCCTAACAATATAATTATTTGGGGAAACTTGCAACTTAAGAGTAGCTGGAATTACCAAGTTTGTTTGGCTATTTGTAGGATGAGGGATTAATTTACTTCACCAGCTTCACAGAGACAAGTCAAACCAATCAGCCTCTTACAGCAACAAACTCCACACAGAAGAAATTAAGTGCATTTTTAGTTCCCTGCTTCCCCCACCAGGTTTTCAGTCATCACACAGTGAACTGCAGTCAATCTACAAATGTTCAGTTTTTATTACAAAGTATGAAAGGCAGAAAATACTGTACCTAATACACAGGAGGCCGAAACTTAGAAAGAAGGTTAAAAAATCTGAATAAAACTACATAGGAAGCAGGAAATAGCATAAAAGGATGCAACATTCCACTTTCAAGCGAGTTCAGAAAATTACCTTAAAATTTACAGAGTTTCAACAATATGGTTCCATGACTCAGGTGTTAAAATCCATTGTAACAAACCCTTTTATATTTTCTCCATAAAAATAAAGGAATATAGGGACACTGCAGTTATCCATGTCAACAATACATGTCTGTTAAATAACAGGATACTGGGATTCCTCTAGGACAGAATAGTAGCGAAGTTGCAGGTGGAGAAAAGGACAGAAGTAAAATTACTATTGCTTTAACATACTCTAGTGAGAACAAGAAGTCAGGAATTTCATATGGATGTTTGTACAATCATGCTACAAAGATTACACCTTCAGGAAATTACCACAATGGGACTGTGAATGGGAAGAGCAGAAGGGAAAACACACCTAAAAGTAGAATCTCCTACTCGGCTACTGGTAACAAAAATGCTTTGGCGCAATGGATTTAAATTACATTTTACACGGCTAGCAACCCAAGGGTTGGTTAAAAAAGGTTCTTTTAAAATAGTAGATTTCATGATTCCTATTTCCCAAATTGTCAGAAAAAGCAGCATACCTTTTTTTTCCAGTTGCACTGGAACTCAGTCCTGCTCTGGTTCTTGCCTTTCTGCCTTGCTAAGATCCCACAGACCCATCCTCAGCACTAAGAGGGGGCTGCAGTTGCACGTGTTGCACGTGGAAAGCAAACTCCAAGGGATGGGAGCTGGACCACAGGTTTACAGCTGCACATGGCCACAATATTTTGTCAGAAAATAGCTTTTTTTCCTTAACTTTGTTAGATTTCCTGAAAAGAAACAAATTTGATGGAAGCCACTGAGATAATTTTTTTTTTTCTTTATGACTATGGAAAATTCTTGCTTGATGCTGAGTATCAGAGGCTGCACAAAAGGCCACTGAGGTCTTTGGCAGACACAACTGTCACCTGAAACAGGCAGCAGCAACTCTCACAAGTGCCTTTGCATCAGGTGTCTGCCATGAATCACCAGATGAGCCTCCAGTGACTGGTATTTAGCTGCATTTTTAATCACTGTTCTTTTGACTGCTGGTGAAAGGTGCTGATTGGAAATTCTGGAGATCTCTTCCAGAAAACAAACTGAGTCAGGGGCATCCTAAACTCTCCTCAATACCCTCAAGAATGAAACATTTCTGAATCTTCCTGGGTAAGGAGGGGAAGTACAGCTGCATCACAAAGTGCTCTTTAAGTGCCACATACAATTAATTCCCTGGATTCTCTGCAAAGATCAAGAGAAACTGGGACAGAGTTGATAGTACCTTGCTCTTTGCTCTCCATGCCCACAGAACAGTAAGTACAGGCTTGCTCTGGAATACTGGTCTGAGAATAGAAAGCAGGAAACATGTGTTAGAGAGACTCTGTGTAACCTGACAGGATAACAGTGTGCATTTGAGGTGGTGGAACCACTTTGCTACAAGCAGTGGGAAAACTCAACCCTTTAGTACTTTGATGAGAATGAAACCGTGCAGGCTGCTGAGCTCAGAGCCTGCCTGTGCTGCTGTCCATTCTTTCCTGTGTGTCTGGAAAGAGTTAAAACATCACTAACAAGCTGGCCACTTCAATGTTTCAGGCAGCAGCTGCAGTTTTTCCTCTCACAAAATTCAAGTTATCCAAAGAATCCAGGCACATCCCTACACAACCAACCCAGCACTGCCATCATCATGTTCTGATCGTAAAGAAGAGGATTCCCAACCACCACAGAGTTCCTAAACAAAAAGGACTCTCACTACATCCCTTGGGTTGGCCTTGCAGGACAGATTCAGTTTCAGAACATGAAGTTTCAGTTTAACATTTACAGCCTTGTCAAGTGCTCATATTTTTTGGCTTTCAGTAAAAACAAGTGAGGGTCCACTACGTCCCCAGTTTAGGGTTTTGGTGACGGTCATTATTTAACATTTTCTACACAACACAAAACAAATGCCTACCCTACAAGGGCTGAGGAAAAGATGACTCTCCTCCTAATCTTACCAAAAATATACTTGTTAAAGTGCCATCTGCAAGAGAAAACTGACACACTCAGCTCCTCATTTCCACTGACAAGCACAAGAACATCTGTGAATTCTGTACATCAGACTCCTCCCCTCACCTGGTCTCTGGCAGGCTATGATCTACACTTGAGACTGAGGCAGCTTCTCATTGCACCACCAGGCAAAAATAGAGCTTTTTACTATTATCCAGAACATTCAGGAGAGTAATTACCACTAAGTTTTGAAAGGATCATTAACTTTGACTTATGAGAGGCAATGCCTCCCCCGTTAAATGCATTTCAAGGTTCCATAAGAAACAACCTGTTTTAGCAGTCTCCTTTCATATTATTTGAAACCACTGTGTTTTCTTCCTAAATAGATTGTCAAAGCACTCGAATCCTTGCCTTTTAAATCCCTGCACACACCAGTACAATTCCCACAGATGCAAGCTACCATAGCCCCCCTCAATTAGGCAATTCACAGAGTTGGCACGCTACAGCAAATTCAACTTTTCAACTGCAGGTTTTCACCTCACTACCAAGTTTTACACTGTCAACATCTCTTGGCTGAGAGTCAGCAGGTTGCCCACATAATAGTAGGAATCTGTGGAAAGCTTGGTTTAAACAGAACATAACAAACAAACAATAGTTAAGTCTTTTGAATTAATCAACTGGAGCAGTGATAACAGAACTACCTCACTCAGAAATATTTCTGTCCCAGAATTAGACTGGTCTGTACCAACAACAGCAGATGCTTTTCTGCTTTGCTCACCTCACCTGTGTTTGCTCTTCCCTTAATGTTACTTTCTACTCAAAAAAACCTGAGGTGTTTGCAAGCAGTTGCTCTGCTTGTGCAGAAAGCACCAAATAATTGAAATTGAGTGTCAAAGTATTTCTTTTCATGAACTTTGGGAAAAAATAATGCTTATGGGGGCTTTACACCCAACAAAATTGAATGTCAAGCAGGGGAAATGTGATAAACTGTCTATTTCAATTCACAGGCTCAATTCCAGTGACAAGTGTCAGGGTTTATCTTGCAGATGAACCTGGCCCACCAAGCAGAGCATTCCCTACCCTGGCACTGGGTCAGCAGCTTCTGGCAAAAGGGCACCAAGTCTTTCCCTTCCTTGTCTATACAGAAGTGCCAGTTGCACTACAGAACATCTCACCCATGAGGATTTTCATGTCTTTTTACTCATTAACCTTTCAAGTGACATCTTTGAAGCTATTTTAAGTATCATTTCCCTGTGCCAAAACAGTCTCTAGTGATTTAAAATGTAATTTCATGTGAAGAATGACAATGGATTATGCCCAAAGCAATATGCTGTAGATCCAGAAGGTATCCCAACTGGCTAAAATAAACAGGATATAGGCTTTATTTAGAACCCACTGGAGCCTCCAAGATTCCTTCACTTGCCTTTGATGCATTTGGAGTAAGTACACAATTCCACAAATAGACTTCAAGCAGTTTCATGGATGGAAGAACTGACACTGGATCCTCTTCTGGCCCCTAATAGGATTATCTTCCAACAGAATTAGAATCTACCTGGCTATTCAGACTATGAGTCCCTTTATATAAGCTCTCCTCTCATCTTTGACTCATGCCATCTGTACAGGAGTAAACTTTGAAGCAAAAAGGGGACATAGAAAGAACTAACATTGCAGGTAGTTCCCTCTTAGTAACAGCACATTTTGCCTGCCATTTGTAATTAAACAGAGCATGACAAGCCTGTGAATGTATTTCAGATGACTCCTAAAGTTGTGAATGCCATTAGCTACTCCTGCTAAGAAAACCCCAATTTTCACTTCATTCTATCTAAGTTTTTTTCCAATTTCAAAGAGTGTTACTGTAAAAAGGGATAACTAATTGTGTGGCTAACACTGCTCTGTTCCTGTTTATGGAACACACTACTCTCAGTACTGCTGCTAATAAGAAAAATTGACCTTCAAGTCAAATAAAGCTTTGTCAGAAATCCCACAACTGAACACAGAGTGTCATTGACAAAACATTAGCTTGAACAGTGTTAGTCTTTTGGTTCTCTGCTATCAAAAGGAGTGATGGAATACAGCTGTCCCTAATGAATTCCTATCAAATTCCTGAGGCAATGCTTTTCTGAGCTCCACGGTGAGAAGCAGCCTGCAGAAGAGAATTTCTCTACATTCAAAATGACAAAACTTTGCAGATTCTGTTCTGTATTTGACAGTGTTCTCAGTGTCAGCTTCACTGTTCCACAGCAATTGCTTTCCCAACTTGCCTTTCCTGCATAAACTGACAAGATGCAAGTTTGCCAAGTGTCCTATTTATAATCTACCTCCAGTTGCAGGTGAATACTCATTAGTGGAAAGAATTTTGATGGTTTCTGACATTCACATGGAAACTGGGCTGCACACCCTTCCAGACCAGCTCTGGCTGTCATGTCTTCATCAGAGAGCACTGCAGAGCCTTCAGCACAGGACCTGTGTTACAGTAAGACTTCCACAAAGATTTTTATCTTGCCTAACTCACTCAGCTTTCATTGAACAGTACTATTGTAGAGTGAACCACTATTCCAAACAGAGGCCCTCTGGCACATCCCCCAAAGTCAGGAGGATGACAAATGCCAAACCTTGGCCTCAATGGCACCGTTTCTTTCCTTCTAAATCCACCTTTGTGCATCACATTAGGGAGTAATTTCAAAAAACAGCTTTCTTTTGGATAGCAAACCAGCTTTTCTGACTTGTCTTGTTCATTCAACAAGACCTGGCAGTACAAAGCAAATACACTTCACAAAAATATTGCTTTGCACTCCCTTCAAGACCTCCCATGAACACAGGCTAAACACAACCTCTGAAGTACAGCCTAACCACAAAATCTTCCTCATATTATTTGCCAATCAAGCAAGCTACAAAGTGTGAAACCATTTTATTTTGATTTAGGTAAGGTAAGTCTTCAGAGGGGAAATCATTTGATTGGAAGTGTCAAGTCCATTCCAAATACATTTTTTTCAGGAGCTGCTTACCTCCTGGGAGCTCACGTCATGCAGGGATCTTCTTTCTCAACCTATCACCGCTCTGTTTGCTAACGCGGCTGCAGGATACACACAAACTCAGAATTTAAAAATAAGACCTACCATAGTAACAACTGCCTTGAGCATCAGAAAAGTGTAGAGAAATTGTGCAACAAGTACTTGTACTTCACAGCACCAGAAAATTCTGCCCAGGTCACCAGATACAGGGAGCCAAGGCAACAGTTAATTCTGGCAGGCCTTTACTGCCAGGGAGCCTGCAGTGTTACTGTGGTTTGTATCCATGAACAGGTCCTGCTTTGGACATTTGGATGTGGATCACATATCAAAAGTAAGAATTAGGGAGAAAAACCTTACTCAATAGAAAGTTAGCCCAATATATAAAAAACATACAAACGTTTAAACAGTTTAGAGGCAGCAACAACAGGAATGATAAAGATTCCTGCCAAGGTGGCCGTTAACATCATTGTCTTTTCCCCCCACCTTGTTTTTGCACCTGCATCTATTAAACTGGTGGATGTGCTGCCTCAGCTGGCTGACAAACACATGGACATATGCAGCAACTTAAAAGCCTGCAAGCTTATTAATACAGTCAACAAACAAATATACAGAACTTTTACTGAGGGAAAAAGAATTTCACAAGAAAACCAGAACCCAGAAGGTCCAAGAGGCTCAGCACGTCTCTGCATTTTAAGAGTCTTGAGAGACAGGAGACCCCTGCCATCGATTCTTGTAACAGTTTCTTGTAACAGTAGATGCAAAGCAACAACAGATACTGGCCACTTGACTGGTGGTGTTCTTACTTTAGAGGGAAGGGGGAATGACACAGCCCTGCCTCACTGTGCATGAAGCAGCAAAGTTAGACTCTGAGGATCTCCAGGCAGTTGTTGTAGCAGATGGCTATCCAGTCTGGCTGGGTGGATGCCCACTGTACATTGTTGATCTCTCCCTCAGCTGTGTAGGCCAGGATGGGGTCCTCAATGGCACGAGGCATTTGCTGGATGTCCCAGATGAGAGCCTGGTGATCATCCGCTGCACACAGACAAGAAATGCAAATACAATCAGAGTGTAACAATGTCTCCATATGTGCCTACTATGGGCCTATAGCCAAGGAGCCAGATAAGATATGGCTGTTCCAGTCCTGATCCATAGTCAAACCAGATACAACACAGTTATGCTCCAACAAAATAAACTTGGATCATTATACATTATCCAAGGCAGCTGATAAACAAATGACCAGTGGAACTCCTAACAGCAGAAAACATTCAAGAACTGGATTGCAAAAAAGCTAAGGAGCATTAAAATAACAGGAGCTTAGCCAGAGCCAATGCACAGTTTGGGTACTGGGCTCACCACTTCCACACAATAAACTCTAGTACTAGTAGATATCTATTTTTGTAAGATTTTAGGAAAGTCACTAATAAAGGGCTTCTAAATTGCAAGTATTCTTTAGCAAAAGGCAGACAGAGAACTGCATAAACTTTAGGATGAAGAGGATTTTGCAAATGCAGTGAAAGACTCTGAGATTGCCTTAAAGGTCACACTTACCTGCTGTACAGATGTGGCAGGAGGAGTGAGGTGCCCAGGCAATTCCATTTACACACGCTCTGTGGTTGTTTAACCTGGCAACAGGGGTGCAGGGAACTCTGACATCCAGAATCACAACCTTCAGAAACAAAAACCAGCTACATTAATAAATCACATTTTAAAAATTAATTTATTCAAAATACAAAATATTTTAAGGTAAGGCTATAAACATGGCTCTTTCCTAAAGGATGTGGTTGGCAAGCAAGCCCTGTTCCTAAAGAACAGCTTCCAGTTGGTCAGTGTGTCACATATCTCAAAAGAAGTCAGACCTCACAGGAAGGTTATGAGTTAGGCCACAGTGGCAAACAAATTGTGCTTCCCTGAAGCAGCCCTGGTAACAAACTAAAACTAGCCTGGGAAAGAACAAGGTGACTAAAACACCTGCAGTTAAGGTTTTATGTGAAAATTATTGCCCAGCTGCTCACAGACTCCTCTTTAAAATCAGCTGAAATATATACAAGCCATAAAGTTCAAGTTTATAATGCCAAAGTCACTTCTTTAACTCCTTAGTGCACTAAGAACTTGTGGATGCTGAATGTGAGGAATCAGGCAGCAGCACAGTGTCTGTGTGAAACCAAGCCAGGTAACTTTCTCACACAGGCCTGAGAAAGTGGCCTGGGACAAACTCAAACAGTCCTTGGAGAAGGTAAAACAACCCTTGTAGGTAGTGTTTGACTCCTGTTGTTTACTTGAAAGAAAACAGTCAAGAGATGTCATTTCTAATTGTCCAATGATGGTCTTGTATTGGTTTAGCCAATGAAACTTTACCTTTTTGCAACTGTCTATAAAAGAAGATCTGGAAGAGTAAAGTTTGCCCTCACTCTGCTAACAAGCTTAAGAGTCATGTCATTATTCCCACCATCCCCAATGGTAATGACAAGAACTTGTCCTTGATCATACTCCAGACACTGCCCCTTTACCTTAAACACCTGGCTATAAATTAATATCAAACCACCTCCTCCAGAAAACCACCAGCAGCNCTTACCTCCATGCCATCCATGGCCATTGTAGCCAGGTAGTTGGGGTCCTGCTTGTTCCAGCAGAGACGCAGCAGCGGGTGGTGCTGGGGGTCCTCGTAGATGATGGTGCTGTGCTCCAGGTGACGGAGGTCGAACATCCTCACCGAGCCGTCGGCGCCCACCGAGGCAAACATGTCCCTGCCGCCGCCGGCGCGGCTGAAGGCGATGTCGTACACCTGCCCAAAGAGAGACAGCACCTCCCTTGAGGCTGACACCAGGCAAACGTGTTCCCTGCACAGCAGGGACAGCACACTGAGTGCACACAGCCTCTCAAATGCTTCGTGTTCCCTGCGACTGCTTGGTTATTACACTTGGCAAAAGGAGGAAATATGTGTTGATGTAATTATGGCATCACTCGTTGGAAGTAAAATGGATCGATTTCTCAGACTTGGGTTTTTTTTACCTTAGTTGTTCACAAGTAAAATGTTAAAATGAAAGGATTTTGCGAGCTGTTTAATGCCTTTGAGATGAAGTTGATTCCAAGTCTAATTTGATGTTTTACCTCATTTTTCTACAATATTATGGAGCACAATCTGTTAAAACAAGCAAGTTCTTAAGTCAAGAGTCTATGATGAGTAAAAAGAATTGCTATGATAGCCAACAGTATTTAGGTACTCAAAAGTGTATACAGTCTTAGAAAAACTGTATACAACTCACATAAATAATCTTTTTGAATCATTAAATCGTTCAAGAAAAAAAAAGGAGGAAAATGGAAAAGTTCTGTTCCTTTTCTACTGCTTTAAAAAGATGCAATGTAAAGAATCAAAACCCCCCCATCACCTCTTTGTCATGTGCAATAAGCTGGGTCTTCACGTGGCCAGACACCAAATTTACTCTTCCCAGAACCTGTCCTGTCTCCAGACCCCAAATAGTGCAGGTTGTGTCAATACTAGAGGTACCTGAAACAAAACCACTTCTATTAGCAAAATTAATATTGTCACAAATGATTTAATCACTTCCTGGGTTAATGTAACATCCCCCAACATCTACAGATCAAAATAGCCATGAGAACAGCATAGAACTAAAATCAAGAAAGTCAAACAGCCAGCAGTCTTCCATGCATTTAAATGACCCAAACCTTTTAGCTGCAGAAATAGCCTTCCACACAGGAATCAAGTGTAAATAGCTCATGTCTGCTTCAATCTATTCAGAAGCCTGATGCAACTCTGAGATCAACTTTCCCATCTTGTACGTCTCCTGTGCGTGCCAAACCCCAAATTCAATCAGTGTTTTGATGGCATGGTATTATTAATTGATTGCTGCTGTGGGCTGAAGGTGGGGTTAGCAGTAAAGCTCTTAAGAGATGAGACATGTAACAAAAAATAAATCATGTAGTAAATAATTACTATGACATATTATCACTGTTAATCTCTGGGCAAATCCCCCTGACATAAACGGCTGTGCTCTTCTGGGAAACAAACCTCTGCATCAGTCATCCTGGATTCACAATTTGTCCAGTAGGCTATAATTAAACCTCAAATGTTCAGCCCCCTCCTCCAATTGAATTAAGGACTCTTGGCTCTCCCCCTGCTGCTGAAATGGCTTCAAAAAACACACAGTTCAGTGCAGAGTTTTACATCCACTCCAGAACACTCTGAAATGATCACAGAGCTGATGCACATCCTTACTCAGCACTGCAACAACAGCTTACCAGCCCTGATGGTGAAGAGTCCCTATCCCCAAATATCCCTAGTCCAACCTGAGTCACCCATTCTGCACTGGACAGGTCACCTTTCAATGAAAAAAAAAATCTCCATGAGATAATTGTTTATTTTTTTCATGTGAAACAGCAGCAGTTTCAGCGATGCAGCAGTCTGTGGTTAATTATCAGATTAGCAGTGGACATGCAGTGACACAGCAGCAGCTACAGCCCAGATTTCCTCAGACTAAATTCAAAAGTGTGCCAAAAACATAACATTTTGTCAGTCTCACCTAACAGGTAGGGATCCACTTCATTCCAGTCAAATGATGTCAGTGGAGCACAAAAATCCGAGTTCTTGTTGTTGTTCAGCAAACACTCCAGCCGGGTCTCAGTTTCACCCACCTTTAGAGAAAATGAAACATCTGACTTAAAAAGCAACATCACCTGACTTGTTCCACTGGCACAAAACATTAGGAGTTAATCCCAGGTTTCTTTCCTCTCAGCTTTACACCCTAAAGCTCTTGAAAACACAGCTACCACCTCCATTTTTAATAAGCTGATTAAATCAGCAATTGCCATGATAATTCTGTACCTCTTATAGTCTTCATACAGCCACATTATTGCAGTGAAGAAAATCTTGTCACGAGTGAAAAAGAGATCAATATATAACACAAATTCATGTCATGGTTCATCTTTTCCTAGGGAGGTTTTACTCACTCTCCACACTCGCAGGTAGTCACCACTGGTGGCCAACAGGTCTGGGTAAACTCCCTTGGTGTCTGGAATCCACATCAGCTTTGTGGTGGGGTAGGGGTGATCAAAGGTGTTCCTGCAAATGAATTCTGAGCTCTCTTCATCCAAACCAACAAGCTGAACCTGTGAGAAACCATATTTAAAAGAAAGCATTTTATCAAAATACTGATTTCTAATGACACCATTAAGACTGAGTGTGTTTCAGGATATTTTCTGTCACCTCAAGGACAACATAAAAGGATCATCATGTCAATGAAATGAGAAATTGTTAAAGTGCTGCTGGGGCATATAAGAGAAGTATCCATAATCACCACAGCGCTTTGATTTGAAGAGATGATCCCAAATGAACTGAAATCCAGTCCTAAAGGATTAAAGATCACCCTTCTCTTTTCCACATTGCAAAGCCCAGTTTAAATCCAGACTTAAACTGCACAAATATTATTGTAACTCATCCTTAACTGAGCTGATGCTGACAATGTCATCTTCAGAGAGCAAAACAAGCTGTAGTTTGCACAATTAAAGCATATATTATGGAATTTTTGGCCATAACCTTGCAGATTGTGATGGATCATGTCAGGTAGCTGACAAAGCTTTTTCAAAACCACATGACCCAAAATGTTCTGTCACAAGTGCATGAAAAACTCATAAATTAATCACATCAGAGAGGAAGAAAGTAAATCAGAATTCAAATTAAAAAAAAATATTGGGGAGCTAAAATGGTTACACAATTATTCAAATGTTTTGTGTGAACAGACCAAGAAAGCAGGTCTGCTGAAAGATTCTGGGTAACTGAGTTCCAAATTAGAATTTTTGCACAGTGATGTGTCAGGGGGAAGGGCTAAACTTGCCTTGTTGTGAGAATGATGCAAAACAGAGCAAACAAGAAACAATATCCACACAGCCTGGTCATGACAACACCTGAAGTAATGCTTCAAGTCCCAGACATGATGTTATTAGAAAAATATTGACATGTCAGAAAGTGTGCAGAGAACAAAAGGTGCTGGGAGGACCTGTTAAACCTGCAGTGACTACAGGACCCAAGCAGGATGAAAAGTCCCACTGTGTGAAATGCTGCTCAAACACAAACATTATGGGGACAGCTCATTACAATTAGATTGTAAGCTGCTCACAGTAGGAACTTCCTAGTACTTTCCACATAGCAGCTTCCTCCTGGGAATAGTAGCTTATTGGACTTTTTCTAGGATGTTTATGCTTATCCTGGGATAAGCAATTTGTCTAATAAACTACACATTTCAACTCGACAGGAAATCTATCATATTTTTCTCCCATAACAGAAAAACAACAAATGCTTCAGCGGATCTTAAAATCTAATTAATTTGCAGTTGTATGAGCTCATGTAGAGATGCTCTGAAATCCAAACCTCTCCCCCTCACAGTGAGAAGCTCCATCCTTTCCATCCCATAACAAACACTAAAAGATGCAGCCAATTATGCTTCCAAAAACTGAAATACAGCCTGTCTTGCCCTCTCTTTATTGCAACTACTCCTTATTATCCTTCACACTCTAGTATAAATCAGTCAAAAATCTCCCAGACCTCTGAAGTGATTGACAAATAGCTTTCTAACTCCTTTAGGGATCAGAAATACTAAGCAGATTTTACAAAGGAAGTAAATTGTCCTTGGTGATAGAAAATCTTGTGGCAAGGTTAGGATCAGAAGACAAATGACCTCTAATCATTTCTCCTTTGCTTATGCTGTTTTTCACTCAATGTGAGTGTATTAATCCTACACAAAGCAATCAACATCCTCATCACCAGAAGCAAATCTCAAACAGCAAAGGATCCCCTTTCACTGGTGTTAATGTAAATACTCCTGCACTGCATATTCGCATTTAACCCCTCCTCAGACCATAAGATGAAGCAATTTAGCAATCCAGTATCTCTGATCTTTGACATGTTTAGGTGCAGGCCGGGTTTGAGAGCAGAAGTTGTGTTATCCTCACCAGAGCTCCTGCAGCTGCTGCAGCTCAGGTGCCTGCACAGCCCTCAGAGCTGGAGCAGGCTGTAACTCTGAAGAGGAGGCACCAAGCAGCAGGGATGATTGAGAAGCTCTATTCTTTCCAAGCTCTGCATATTCAGAGCTGTTACTCTTCTCTTTGGACTCGATCACACACAGTCATTACAGAACCCCTCTACTCATCCTCTTGTGCAGGCTGAACACAAGGGGATGGAACACGGAATTATTTCTAGGATGCTGATTATATCAGAGCCTTGTCTCTCCCTTCTGCAAGTGAGGCAAGAATGCTGCTGCACAAAGGAGTGCCTGAGGTCCAGCCCAGGTAAGACTGAGGTAATGCCTATGGGAAAGTACCTGTCTGGATACAATTCTACATCTCCCTGTAAGTCTTTCCAGTGAGAAAATGAGGATCAGTGTGTTTAGTCTCAACTAGTTTTGTGATTATCCCATAACAGTAGCTAGGAATGCTAAATATTTACTTGTTTCTCCAACATTTCAAGATAGGAAAATCCACGTCTAATTTTAGTATATTATAATCCAAGCACTTATCAACATAAAGCATAATTGCAACAGTGCATGTCAGTAAAGAAGTGCCTTTAATCAGCATTCCTTAACTTCTAAAAAAACCCATTTCCAACTTGATCCAAAAGAATCAGACAGAACTAAAAGATGAAGATATTGGTAACAGCTTCTTGTTCTTACATGGTTGGAGGAACAGTGAAGTAATTTCACAGTAGTTTGAAAATCCCCAAAACTACAGCCCTTTAATCTAATTAGTAACTACCCAAAGTGACATTTCACAATTATTTTAGGGTCATGTACAATCAGAAAGATGTCACTGCACCAATTAATCTCCAGCATTCAATCAATTTTTCTTTGCACTGCTAGATCTTACAGAACAAATGACCTTCTGCCAGAAGAACTGCCCTGAAAGCTCTCTGTCTGAGGCACTGCTTGGGAGGAGGTGGAAATCTGGGAAGTACCAGGTCAGAACCTGCTCATTTGCTCCAGTGATGGGAGCGAGCTGTGCACAGCACAATCTCTACTGCCTCCTAAACTGGAATCCAGTTTTGTCTTGCAGATAGATCCCCAAAATCAGCCTTTCCTGGTGTTTTCCACAGATTGCTCCTGATCCATGAAGTCACAACCACGAGCATTTTAAATAGTCAGACCTATGAACACTGTTCCCTCTCATCATGACACTGATCTGTGAGGGATTACAATGGCTGACTACAGTTTTCCAATCCAATTTTAGGAAACACCACCTCAAATTATTTCATTCTTCCAACCAGAGCAAGGCATCTGTCTTCTTGCAGCAGTGATTTGATCAGTGAAGGTGTACAAGCTGAAACCAAACTTGTTGGGGTTCAAACAGGTCTCAGCAAGCAGCTTCAGTCTGTGCCACAGAGCCCATTAATGTGATGGCTGAGAGGGTTAGAGGTGTCTGGGAATTGGGGATCACAGTTAATTAGGGTTTGGCAGCCAAGAGATTTGAGCTCCCCACAAAAGAGAGGTATAAACAGACAGTTCATGTAACCTGTGGTACTTCAAATGCTGGCAATTTCTACAGAAACAGAAAATCAGGGATAAATGAGACAAAAATCTCCCACTCTTTCCCCTAATTCCGTCCCAGTGAGCACTTCTGCAACAAATACTTAGGCACTGAGACTTTTAAAAGAAATTCTAAATGAGTAGTAAGGAAAAGGTATAGTCACTTATTTGGTTGGACCTTAAGCAAGCTACACTGTTCCAGGCCATTTTTGTTATTATGGAAGAAACCCAGTTGTTTGGAACAAACCATTCCAGTATCAGGAACAAAAATTTTATTGGGACCTTGTCAGAAAACTCTGAAGAAGAGAGTACAAAGAGAAAGCCAAAACGAAAGTCAGTTTTCATTATCCTTTTAATTAGTGCCAACTGTACCTATAAGCGTGTTTTGATGACAGAAGCTGCAATATAAAACATCTCAACCATGAAGGACAAATTATATGCAGAAGGACAAAACTTCACACATACTCTGAAAAAAATCTTACATTTCTGTTAATTCTAGAAGTCAGGCTACAAACTCCACTGCTCCAGGCCCTTTGCTGCACAATCTCATGGACTATTTAAATGGGAGCTTCTGTTTTTTCCCTTTGGTTATATCATGTAGAGGGATAGGAGCTGGAAGATTTTACAACTAGTGTGCAGGTGGCAGTTTTACAGTACCTGTCCAAGAGTTTCCAATCTGGAGCATGAAACTATTCCCTGAATGTTTCACCATCCTCTAAAGAGAGCAGCACAGCTGAGAGACTCATAGTAAGGCACCATTAAAACAGTGCAGATGAAACACCACTCCCAAGAGTATTCTAGTCCCCAAAGTAAAGGGGACAACATCAATACTCTGAGCAATAACAACATTTGCAATTAGCCAAGACAGCTCCCTGTTGACTGTCTTCCTACAAAAAGCACCAAACAAGAAAACAAAAAAAGAAAAAAATCACTCTGAAATATCAGAGACACAGCAAATGAAGGTTACATTTCACAGCACTGATTGAACAGGTTTAATTTTTAATCATATATCATCTTCGTTTTCGTAGCAGCAGCATCCAGACTTTTCTCATCCTCACACCATTAGTTTGCAGCTCCTTACACCACACAGACCTCACAGCATGTGGTACTTAAATGGACTGAAGTCAACAGAATCATTATTCCTGGAGTTCACAGGTCAAGAGAAGCCCTGGGTAATATTTACAGACAGTGATAATTTACATAGTCCTACACAATTTCTGTCTGCAACAACTGTGAGTGTAGAGTGTAGAAGAGAGGAGCTGACTCAGTGGCTTTACACTGGAAGCTTGAGCTGAGAAGCAGATCTAACCACACTGTAACAGAGAGCAACCCCAGGAAATGCTCCAAAACATAACAGGCACAGGCAACATAAATGCAAGCCCCTTATTAACCAATTGTGCCACCTCTAAACAACAACTGTCAGCAGATTTGCTATTTTACCTTCTCAGAGTACAGACTACAAAAATGTTTCCAAGTTGGTCTTGAAACAAATTGGAAGTTTTCAAGCTAGGCCCTGCCTGTCCCTAGCAGCATTCCCAGAAGCACAACCCTCTCCAGGAAAAGGAGACAACTCTCACACAGGGCTCACACAGCCTGAACTACAGCGTGCTCAGCAAAGCCCATGTCCAGGACTGCTGCAAGGGCAGTCATCTAACCACTCTAAGAGATGTCACCCTGTCACTC
>VZUA01092840.1:0-24984 GCA_013401035.1 Horornis vulcanius
AAAAAAAAAGCGAAACCATTTCGCTTTAGAGATGCAGCAACGTCTCAAAAGCGTTGAAAAATTGCAGGGCTCAACAAAGAGTCATGCACGTGTCCTTCAGTTAAGCAGCAAAGTATATTACTATATATAGTTAGATATAAAGTTTCTATTTACCACTAAAATTCTCTATCACTTAAGAGTACCTCAGAGCTGCCTTTTAGAGGAAGGTAATACAGGCAGATTCATCAGAATCAAGCGCTGGAAGCACGCGACAGGAAAGCGAAGAGGAGGAATGGAGGAAGGAGAACAAACCCTGCAACTCAATGCAGTGAGAGTGTAAATACACTGGAGGGAAATAAGTAAAGAGGAGGAGAGAAGGGACTTTGAAGGGTGGGTGGGACTTCACCAAACAGACCAAAGGGAAGGGTTTGAGGCATGGCAAACAGAACAGGGCAGCAGGAAGATACTCCTTTTTCTCCTCCCCCTTTCTTCCCTTTTTAAACAGCAGAATAGGGGATTATTTTTTATAAATCCAGTTGCAATAAATGAGATGGAAAAAATAGTCCTATCTGTTTAACCAAGAGGAAAAAACCCTCTTGCCTTCACTACAATTTAAGAAACAGCTGACCGTTCTAAAATCTCATAAAGAAAATATCCGCCGGTGAACGAAGAACGCGCTTGCCAAGTTTCAGACCAGAACACTTCAATCTCAAGTCTACTCAAATCCCTGAAAATAGGGGGTTTATAATGGAAACGCTGACACACCCTTGGCAATAAAGTAACAATGAAAACTACTCCTCTGGTTAAATAAAATGATAATCTGGTCAGGCAGACCAATAAAGCTTAACCGACCCACTATGGGATCCCGCCTGCATTCATCAGCCAAAGTACATTCCTGACAGCTGCAGATACAAAAACTTCCTTACTTATGTGTATATATGGGAAAGGGTATCACTGCTCCCTAAAACAGAGAGGGAGTTACCCTAAGACCTCCTTCAAATAAAAAAAAATAAAATTCTCTACTCAGTAGCAAGTTAGACTTTTCAATTATAAACGACAGAAGCAACTATCTAAAAATGACCATGTTTAAGAAGTGACAACAAATAACCCCTGAAGCAGAAGCAGCTTGGACACTGCAATGCAATTTCTGCATGAAATAATGATGCTGCCTCTTGTGCTTTGTCAACATCAGAACATAAGTCTGGAATGACAAAATGTACCTATACCACAACTCTGCCACAATTCCCATCCTGAGCAAAGAAGTTTCAAAGAAGCACAAGCAGTGAACAGACAGATACTGGTACTCCTGCGAAAATGAGACACAGACTCCACCAGAAAAAAGTTAGCTGGTCTTGGTCTTCTGCTTTTTGATCCCAGGGATTGCTGATCACCTTTGGCTGCAGCCCATCTGGCCCCATGGACTCACAAAGGTTCTTTGAAGTAACTCCTGACCTGACCCTCGTCAATTGCTGGTAGCTGTTCTCCTCCTTGATCCCTTTCAGCAAGCACAGAGGCCCGGGTGTCCATGTTTTCAAGACTGAGGCAAACACAGAAGCAATGAGAAGCCCAGTTTTAACTGGGTCTGCTGTTACTGGGTCCCCCACCCATTCCAGCAACGGGTCCTCCTTCTCCTTGCTGAGCCTTTTGCTGCTAATGTGGCAGCAGCGCTTTGGCCAAACGCTTTGAATTAGGCAGGCTGGGGAAGCAGGCTTTATGGAACTTCAGGAGCATGAATAAATCGGACAGATGACGATGTGGTTCGCTCCAGTGGCACAAGCCATAAACAGCAGGGAAAGCTGAGAATGTGAGGCAGGTTTCTGGTCAGCTCTGCAGGCCGTGTTTGCACAAGTTCCCGCTCACACGTTGACATCTCCTTTTGGGTTGGGTGCACAGCAGGGCAGGAGAGGACAGAAGATGCAGACGGTGCAGGAGCTGAAGCCCTCCTGGGGCAGCTTGCTGTGGATTTCTAGCGTGCTTTGTAACTCCTTGCTGATCTCTGCCAGGCTGGGCACCCACACATCCCATGCTCTTGAAACAGCCCTTGGAAAACCCTTTCCTGCCCAATGGAGCACTCGGTACCCCTGAGGAATGACTCAGCTCAGATAATACATCCCCAGCTGCACCAAGGCAGGGATTTAGCACAACAGCACTTTGGACAGGACAGAACTTCAGGCAAGACACCAGATGCTGCATGAGGACAGAGATGGTCACCAGGATTCTCCCCTCCTTTTTCATCACCATCCTGTGGACACCTGACTGCAGGGAAAGATCCCTCCATCCCCTTCCAAATACAGGCGGCATTGCATTGATCACTGACCCACACAGACCACCCATTCCAGCAAGGGAACACACAGAAAGATTAACCACGTCTCAAGTTATAGCACGAAGCAACGTGCAAAACCAGTTATGGGTTAACTGCTACTCAAAACTATTTTTATTGGTGTGGCCAAGGGTTGGACCACAGCTCTGCACAGACCTAACAATACAGAGAAAGGCTTCAATAAGCACTCTACGTGAAGCCCATGAACATCAAAGTCACAGTTTAGTTTAAGTCTGAATAATATTGAGAAGGCTTTTTTTTTTTTTTTTTACTTCTGATTTCACTTTTTATTTCATGTTACCACTGCTCAGATGAACACATTTCACGATCAAAGGAAAGTTACCCTTGGCCTAGCTGAGGTTTCACAGTGTACTCTAGAGAGGGTAAAAGGATCTTTACATGTTTATTAACATAAAAACACTGATAGACAAGTTTGCTTAGTCTACCAATAAGACAATTCTTTTAAATAGCTAACTCAAAAATTTTAGCCTGGGCTCTGAGTCAAACTGATCTCTCCCTTCCTTACACACATCATCAGCAGCAACGACGATATTCAATAAACCTCTTTGTCTACACTAATTCAATGCCACTGAGTTAAAATTGGTCTCAAGTGGCTCCAGCATTTCTTGTGTCCATAGAACACAAGAAATGTGTGTAATCAGGCGAGTAATCCAGAAGGCAGAACCTTCTCCTTGATCCGCAGTCCAGTTCCTCAGGCTGCAGCCCAGTCCTTCCAGAGCAGCACTTTATCCTGAGAAGCATTTCACAGTCTCAGTATCACAAAGAAATCAGCTTACAGCAGTGGCTGCCACTGTATTAGTGATGTGAGATCCCCAGCCCTACTGAGCCACCCACGCAGCTGTCAGCAGGTAAAATAATGTCAGGGGAAGAAACGACTTTGGCAATTAAGTTGAGAAAATCTGAAATATTTTCACTCTTGTTTTTAATACCAACTGCCTACAAACGTGATCCTCCACTAGCAAATTTTCCCCTGCTTTCTTTTTTTTTTGGTAGTGTTTGCAGTTCATTGTGCCAAATCATTCATTTAGCTTTTCAGAAAATTACTATTTTCTCCCTAACAATCCTGTCACTTAATCATCACATTTGACATGTTTAACAGCATTATATTTCACTACTCCTAGATATTTAAGTAATTTATGCACAAAATGCAGATTTGCTATGTTGGAATATAACTGCATTTCAGCTTTAAGATTGTATTGGGAAAACAATCTTTCTTAACTTTATAACATTTCGCAGAAAATATACACAAACAGCCTTAGATTTGCACCAAGAATATGAAGATAAATCTTTGCCAAGGGCCTCCTGCGTGGGAATTCTGCTCTCCACCATTCAGCCCTCCAGAAAAACTACCCAGGTCTGCTGCATGGAGCTTCGGCAATTTCTCAGAGTATGTTGTTTAATAAATACTACCAGCCAATTAAAAAAAATAAAAAAGCCATAGCACAGAAAACCCCAAGTGCACCATTGCCAAGCAGCTGGAAGAAGTAGAACCTGGCTCTGATGTTACAAATTAATGTTTAATGCTTGCTTGCTCTCTGGAAGCTGTCTAGTGCTTGAGTAAAGGCACTACAATGTGTAAAATTTGAGTTCATAGCTTATGTTGTAAAAAAAGGATGAACTGCAATCTCCCATGACCGAACTGCTCCATTCTAAATTAGTTTTGGACCAAACAAACTTACCAGCTTCTCATTTTTTGCCAAGACAAGGAGGGGAAAAAAGGGAAAGAAGAGAATTAAAAGAGAAAAAAAAAGAAAAAAAACAAACCAAAATGCCACACAACCACCAACATCCATGATAAACCCTGAACATTTATTCACCACACTTGGTTTCAACCAAGTCCTCTCTTTTAATTGAGAAAATCAGCAGGCTAAGCAAATACCACTTCTGAAAAGATTCCAGCTCAAGTCCCCAACAACCAGCCATCAAATGAGTTTTAACCTGTAGAAAAGTAAATCAAATTGCACCCTGTATCCTCCCTAGAGAAACCAGAGGAATACAGAGGGTCAGGGATCCTGGATTGAGCAGTCTAGCTCCCCTTAGCTCTTTTCCCATTTAAAACTAGCCCAGTGCTCAGTGCATTGGAACAGTTCATGGAGGAATAATCAATATACAAAGCAGGAATTAACACAAAAGTTTCCCAATTGACCCAACTTGACATGCAGTTAAATAGCACAGAAGATGAAAGATTTTTCCTTCCCTTTAAATTAGAGACTTTTCAAAATATTAAGTTTTGTTTATGCAAGGCTAAGTAATTAATGACCTAACATCCCCTTCCCATCTCCTATCACCAAGATGCATCTGTTTCCCCCTGCAACATTTCCTGCAGGTGGATATGACTTTTCCTCAGCTCAGTGCAGACCAGTGCACCTGACTTACTTGACCTCTTCATATTTAGTGTTAATTAATGATTAGAAATTACACAGAGGACGAATGAAACAGCACCTTAGAAATTGTTGCATTTGGGGTCAGAATGACTGGAAGAGGAAGGCTTGGAATTGGTGTGGGTGGAACACAGAGATCCCTTACTGAGCCCAAACCAAAGCTCCTGAGAGCAAAGCTGCCAAACTTTGTGCCTCTCACAAGCCTGGAGCCAGCCAAGCCTTCCAGTGACCACACTGCAAGCTCACCTGTCCCACATAAACCACAATATGCTGTTTCCACCATCACTATGTTGAGACTCAAGGGCCTCTAAACAAGCTAAATGGTGATAGCAGATCATCTAAATGCCACAAAGCACCTCATTTTCCTCACCTAAATTTCGGTGCAAAGTCAGGCTGTAACTGCTGTCCCTACCCCACAGTTCCAGGCCCAACCTGTCACTACAGCTGCAGCAAGCCAGCCTGACTCAGCTCTGCTTTTGCCATGGTCTCGTTTCTGAAGGCAGGTACTGAGAACTCTTCAAGATGCACAGGAATTTCCACCTGAATATGAGGAAGAACTTCTCTGTGCAGTGACCACACACTGGAAGAGACTGTCCAGAGAGGTTGTGGAGTCTCCCTCATTGGAGATCTGTCTGGATGCAATCCTCTGCTCTGTGCTCTGGGATGACCCTGCTTGAGCAGGAGGGTGGGATCAGACGACCCACTGTGCTCCCTTCCAACCTGACTCACTCAGTGATTCTGTGATTTCTGCCCTCTAATTCCATGGCAAAACCACTACAATTTCTCTGCTGATACAAACTCCCCACGTGAAAATCTCCTGGTTTCATTTTTCCACGCTGTTCCCGTGATCTGCATGAGGAGCTGCTACAGCCCTGTCAACTGAGCAGACAGAGAGAGACAATATAAATTTATGAGATGCTGGGCTCTGGATGGGTGCCAGGAAACGTTAGCAAGAAAATCCCACTTCAATACATTGCAAATAAACCTGCAGAACGGTGATGCCAGGTTTTAATTTCACTAGCAATCTTTTGTTGTTGTTGTTGACGACCAAACACAGCTCGTGCCAAGTTTCAAGGGCCATAAAAATGTACATTTAAGAGTCAGCCAGACACACGCAGTGGCTGAGCCCACACGCAGCTGAGAGCCACCCCAGCCAGCCAAGGATTTTCACAACATGCACTGGTGCAAATAAATAAATGCATGACCTGGAGGGAAACACGCTGGCTATTGCTCTGCAGAATGACCTGTGTGGAGCGAGTGAGGTACTGGCCTCAGAAATTCGGAGAGATTTAGGGATTTCTGTTGATGCCTTGAGAAGGCTGACCTGAAACAGACTGGAAAGAGCTGGAGAATAAAGCAGGTGTTTATAGGATACACCTTGGAGCAGGACAGGAGCCTGACCAGGGCTACACCCAAGATGGACTAAGAATGGTCACAAAATGCACAAACGGTCACGAGGTCTCACACTTTTATAAGTTTTGGTCCATTTGCATATTGGGGTTTAATTGTCCAGTTACAGGTTCAGGTTGTGAGGTCCCATCCTTCTTGTTCCTCCCTCCAGCCCATCCTTGTTTGTGCTTTTGGGCCTGAAAGTTGTCCTTGGTCTCCAGCAGGAAAAGGATTTGTTTTGTGTCCCTGCTCTGTGCAGGGCTGAGTGACCCTGAATGTGAGGCTCAGAACTGCACCCCTGGGCAGCACAGAATGTGAAAAACATGAAAGCTCAAACTCAAGGCATCCCTGTGAGGAAGGCAAGCCCTCAGCCCTGCCCTGTGACACAGCTGCTGCCACAGGTCTGGCTCCTCTGTGGCCTGAACACTGAGCTGGGGACTGGCACACACGGGGAGGAAACCCTCTGGAGCCACAGATCAGCAACCTGAGCCCCTGGAGAAGGACAGCTGCACTGACCTGTCTCACTGTCAACTTCTGCAGCTCTACAAATAAATCAATGTGTTTACATAAATATACAAACTTTGACTGCGTAAAGGAAAAAAGCACTTATGCCCAGTCTGACATCCATTTCTTCATGATCACAGGTTGAACTTCGTACCATCAGAAATATCATACACAAGCTGCTCATTTCAGTTTTTAATAGCCTTGTTTTTCAGCAGGCAAAATTAACTTCCCATCACCCCTCTTCATTCCCAACTGCAGACTTTGGGATCTTTGTGGTGAGAGTGGGGAAAAAAACCCATTACTGCTGCAATCTTCAAGGAAGGGTTTTACCAGCAAAACACAGTTTTATTGCTAGATGTGATCCCTGTGTTCATCAAACCAACTGCAGCCTAAAATTCTAGGGGAGGAAATACAGCTATAATATATAAGCAACTTAATGGATAAACATCCCAAAAATGGTCTTGGTAACTATGCCCAAAGAGAAGCAGGTGCATTTATCCAAACTTTCCAGCCTTTGTTTTTCTGTAACTAGAAAGGAACGGATCCTCACTGCAAACTGCTGCAAAAATAAGACCTACCTACCCTCCACCAAGAATGTTAGGAGCTGAGTTTATAATTTCATTCTGTGCATTTTTAGTTAGTTGCTATAACTGTTATTTTATCTTATTTTATTTATTATCTTATTTTATCCTTTTTTTAGAGTGAATAATCTATCTTTATATCAACAACTCCTTCACACAATACTAGTTTTGTAAATACATTTTAAAATGTAAATATATTTTAAAAGCTTCTCAAACACTGGAAACCCCACTGTAAGAGCCAACTGGCAGCAAAAGATAACCACCAGCTAATTGACAACACTCTTCAAAATCACTGGAGAGTGTACTATTACAGTGTATATAAATAAAGAACTTCAGCAACATGCATAATTAAATTTTTGCATTTACCATCTAAACACCACCAGTAATAGAAATACTCTGTCTGCTGTGACGACCTTTCAGACTGAATCCAACCATGAATCCAAAACTGCCAAGTTTGTTTTTTGTAAGCCATGTCCCTAGACAGCAAAACACAGGGAAGAATTTACAAATCCAGAATTAGCTTAGGCTCTGAATTTAGGTTGGGAAATTCCTTGAGCTGGATGAAAACTATCCTAACACCCACCTTGCAGCCCCATCGGAATGTTGTGTTAATATCAGCAAATTAAAGTGCAACAACTGACAGCAAATCAGTGACAGCTGGAATTTAGGATTAAACCTTCATCTAAACAGAGAAATAAACTCCTGAGAGGAAAGGTGAAACATCCTGGTACCTCAAAATGCCAAAAGTCTGAAAATGAAACACTTAGCAGTAGCATGGAAAAAAAGACTGTGTAAAATTCCACGTGCTATAACACCGCATTGAGAAAGTAATAGAAGAAACAACCAAAAAATACATAAAAAAAGAGATGGGAGGGAAAAAAAAAGACCCTTTCTTAAATGCAAATGACCTTCTAACCAGCAGAGTCTTCTCTCTCCACAGGTTGCCTGTCAGGAACAGCCCTGAATCAGTGCAGAAGCCACACGTCAGGGACAGTGATGAAGCGCTGGAATGAAGCTGTACCTGCTGCCAGCCCGGGCACCAGGCCTGAAGGAGATTCCAGCACTGGCAGCAGAGCCAAGGGATGAAGCAAGGTGACCTGCAGGCACCAAAACAGCATGGAGAGAGAAAGGAGCACGGCCTCTTTGACTGAAGCTCTATGCTTGCAATTTAAAGAATGATTAAAGATGTCCAGTGTGGGACACGGCTCGTGACACACCGCGTGATCTCTGACAGATGAACCTGTATGTCCTAGCACTGGCCTGGGAATTTAAATGTACAAAAAGAGTCTCTCCCCAAAAGGGAAAGATACAGAAGGATTACAACCTTTGAAGGGACAGGAAGGAGGGAGGAAGAGAAAGAAAGAAGACAATTTCTCTTTCAGAGACTATTTAAGGAACTAATTTGTGACACGTGCACACACTTCCTCACCGCAGGGGAAAACAAAGAAGTGGACATTGTGAAAAAAGGATTTGTGTGAAGCACAAGTCACTGCATCCCAGGCAGGGTCCCCAGCCACCACGGCCACCCTCAGGACTGCTGTTGGTGTCAGCTGCACGTGAAGCCCCGAGCAAGCCATGCACAAGTACTTCACCTCTTTTGTGTCTTTTCATTCATTATTATGGTACCAGAGATCACTACTGTTTCAAGTTCCAAAATGACAGGTTTTGTTTCATTAGGTGTGAACACCAGATGACCAGACCTGCCTCTCTCAGAGTTCAATCCTTCCCAAATTGAGCACAGTCCCATTTGTAAGTCTGTGCGAGCAGCACTCTCAGTAGGCAGCCACTGTTAAGCAATCTCTTTAAAAAAAATACATTCTCAATTATTTTCATTGCAAAAAAATGAAATTTTAACCAAAAGGTTTAACAAACCATGAAAAAAACAAAGGAAACAAACCCCCCAGAACTCCATGCTCTTGCTTAAAGCAAAATCCTCTCCGGCTGACATTTCTGAAACGCCTTTGTTTTTGTTTTCTCACTTCGTTGGTAAAAGGGAAAATGAGCTGGTATTTGCTATTTTTACCTTAACCACGCTAGCACTGTTAGCAAACCATGCTCCAACCTCTCCAAGCAGCAAAGAACTGTTGTGAACAATAAAGTCTGGCTTTGAAATTGTACCTTGAAGTCTCAAACCAACCTGCCAACGAGTCCAGAATATTTGCTCTAAATGTAAAACACAAAGGCACTCCGGGTTTTATAAAGACACAAGCAACCACCAGAGTTAGACTAAATTAATGAGCATATGTATTCCAATTCCAACAGACAGGACAGCACCCGTCTGGCTTCACTTAGGAACTTGTTATAATCCCTGCCTTATAAAAAGGTTTTTACACATATGAAACACTCATATACTAGTGAGACATAAAATCAAGATGTAATCAAATCTCCACAGTTTTATGTACAAATCCCTCGGGACCTCAAGCTGCAAAACCAAATGTGAATAATTGCATCTATTTTTTAATAAAGACCATGTGCTCTAGGGCACAGAGTACACAAGTTTTCAAGAGCTCTGCACAATATTTCTGGAGGTATTTCCACTTCAAATAAGCAATCCAGTTAAGCAGAGATAAACACGCACACACATCGGTGACCTTGTTTAAACAATGCACCAATCACTGTGATAAATCTGGCTGCCAAACCTAAATATAGACTTTTAGGAAAAAACAATGGAGTTTGAGTAGAAGAGGCCTTCTCCTATTTACTGTTTACCTAATTACCCAAATGAATGTGCAGTTTGGCCTCTCTCCCCTTTTGGAGCAGCGTGACCACTTTCCCACTGGGAGCCAAGAGAGCTCTGGCTGTTACTGGAATCGCAGCGTGATCCGGCACATTTGATGCTCTGAGTGCACTTGGTGCAATTTCAAAGCTTGTCTCACAGTTTGGGTATGTGCACACTCTGCTTCCCCCAGACAGCCCCATGCCTGACACAAGGCAGATAGGCACTGCAGCACTGAGCCACTGCTACAGAAACAGGCTTTTTTANGAGGAAGTAAAAAATCCCATTCAAAGCCCACTCTTAAGTTTCCAACTTTGGGTGCCCAAGCAGGAAATGAGGAGAGGAGGGAGCACAGGGCAAAAGGAGGAGGAGAAAGTTCTATTAAGGGTTGTATTTTTAGGCTATTACTAATTTTGTTTTGTCACTGTGCTATAGAAGCTAGACCTGTGTGAATTAATGCAGCATTATCCTTTCTAATTTTTGCGCAGTCCAGGCTGTGGTCTTAACCTAATCTCCTTACATGGGACATGGCAGGGCATTTGTTCCCCTTGTCCTGCTGTGGCTCACATCTTTCCACCAGATATTCCTGCCTGCAGCATACATCCAGCCATGTATTCCCTCTCTTTCCCAAAGCATGTAAAACCCAAGGAGAATTCCCCCCCTTTTCGTGTTTGGAAACAAAAATCTATGTACTGAGAACACCAAACCTGAAATCCTGATTTGCTGTGAAGTACACCAAGATAATGTGATTTATAACCACAACTTATGGGAAGGAACACTACTGAAATGCTTTTCCTTCTTGCTAAAAAATACTCACATCTTAAAGTGTCTTTGTCCTTCCTGATTTATGGATATTTATATGCCAAATTTTGCCAGGCAGGATGAGGCCAGAGGAGAGAAATCTGTGCTCTCTATTCCCTGCTCTATTTTAGTCCGTAACAATTATGCATTCCATTTATTCTTATTGTTTCAAAGCAAGTTAGTTTTAACTTGTATTTTTAAATAAGTTTCTGTCCCCAGTTGTCTTTATTAGGGTTATTGTCAAACTATTTTTTTATTTCCTTTCTCCATGTTTGCACAGCACGGGCACAACCCATTTGTGACTTCCCTCCCTAGATGCAAGTTGACACACATAGATCAATTACACAGAAATACAATGACTTACAGTAAAGAAATCATTTGGGAAAAAACAAACATATGGACCTCAACTTATTTATAAATATCTTCAAAAAGGAGCCTGGAAACATCCCACCCCAGGCTGGCAGTGCACAAGGCAGAAGTGGTGGGGAGTGGCAAGGGAAGAGGCAGACAGACAAGGATTTTATTTTTTGTCTTATTAAAGTTTTGTTTTATTCTTTCCAGAAAAACAAGAAAGGCCAGGAAATCCTCAGAATTTGGCATTCCCAGCACCGTCTCTTTAGATGAACACAAGGTCCTTGCTTCCTGTTCCCTCCTCACTTCACAGCAAGTGAGGACAGAGCAGGACAATGCCAACGTCAGGAATGCTACAAACAGAGAAGCAGCCCTGTAAATCAACCCTGTGCCAAACTGGGGTTATTCTATTTACTTCTATTTCACACTAATGCATCCAAGTTTTTTTAACTATGAAAACCCAGTCAGGGTTCAATTTCGAGGCACTAAAGCTCCTCCTACACTTTCTCATCTCTGGACTAAAGTTTACCTGGCCAAGCCTCCTGCAAAGTCTCTTCTCTGACCATCAGCAGCCAGAAGAATTAGGGGGTAGAGACTGTTAGACAGGAAGGAAAGATGAAAGGAAAAGATCCTAAAGCTCAGAACAGCTCTCTCCCCATGTGCAGTCCTGATGTAGGGGAAAGGAGGGGACCCAGTTAGTGCTTCTCCTGCTCACACCAGGCATGGAAAAGAAGGAAAGGTGATGGAACACACATAAAAGTCTCCTTTCCAACCCATGCCTCAGGCTACAGCTTTGCAGCAGCTGTGCCCTCCTGCATCCCAACCAGAGTGCCAGGCACAAACAGCTTTAGACTAAAAGGTGCTGGTGCTCAGGACTGACGCTCAATTTTGAGACCCATGAGAAGCTGCTGTGGTTTCACCATCAAGCAGCTGGCATGACGTCCAGCAGCAGGGGCCAAAACTCACCTCCCTGTACAAACACACATTTAGGGACAACTGAAGCCAAAACAAAATCAAGTTCTTCCTGTCTGAAAAGCTGTCAAGCATATCAAGTCCTTCTTTTACCTTCTTGACTGTCTAGAAAACTGACATAAGAAATCTGATTATTACTCTGAAATAAACTGTATTAGAAGGTAAGAAAAAAAAAGTCAAATCTGAGTTTATCTTCCAAAATATAAACCCCTCGAGGAATATAATTTGCTGCAATTAAATACAAAAAGCCAATCCTCAAGATAAGCCTTAACAAATCACCTTGAGAATTTAATAAATTGTGGTTTGGTTTGGGGGATTTTTCAGTGCATCTGTTAATGCATTTACCTGGCCTGTCAAACATACTCCTGAAATTCTCACACCAGATGAACACAGCAGCCAGAATAGAAAGTGGGCAAGACAGTCTGGGAACACTGAGAGAACTATTTCAATAAAGAAGGTTTGACTATTTAATTACTAAACTAAAAAGAAGTCTCAAGTCTCAGCTTGTATCATATGACACTTCACTGAACTTATACGCACAAAGAGAGTAGGTTTAGGTTAGATATTGGGAAGAAATTCTTCCCTGTGAGGGTGCTGAGGCCCTGGCACAGGTTCCCCAGAGAAGCTGTGGCTGCCCCATCCCTGGAAGTGTCCAAGGCCAGGCTGGATGGGGCTTGGAGCAACCTGGGACAGTGGAAGGTGTCCCAGCCCACGGCAGGGGGCTGGAACAAGATAAGCCTTAAGGTCCTTCCAACCCAAATCTTCTGGGATTCTATGATAAATTCATTTACCAGATGCAGCAACGTCACCGTGGGAAGCTGCACATCTGCCATCTAAATTTTGGATTCAAACTCTCACAGATGAGCAATAAATTACTGATATCAAAGTGCTTGAAAAGAGCTGATAATGCTACAGGTATTTGCTGCTCTACAGTAAATACACAGTTTCTTTTACACTTCAAAAAAATTTAGTTGTTAATATCTAAAATAACTCTTATTCTGTCTTTAGATATAAAGAATTATCTTAACAAGCTCTCTTTTGATCCTGCATTTCAAGTCTTTCCTGTTTGGATCCCTAAAAATTATATGCAGGCTGTATATCTGATACACAGAAGGCATGAGCTCCTCTTTCTCTATTTTCTTATTTTCTTTGTTCCCCATCATCCACTGATGCAGCAGCTGAGAAGTGGAATGCTCTGTTCCCAGAGCCAACACCATGAGTCACTGTGTACTCACAAGTCAAGGGTACAAGATCTCCCAACACTTTCCCCCCAAATCCCAACCACTTTGCAAACTTTTATTGTGCCTAAATTAAACAGCTTTTGTTATCAAGTGAATAAAAATTCACATTTCCTGCCAAGCCACTAAACCACATTTAAATGGTAGAACGTACACCCAATTAAGCATTTCTTAGTGGTTTAGGTGGAAATTCAGGTATGCAGAGAATGACTGTGCAAAGCTGCAATGATCATCTTGACAGGAGGAGGATAACTAAGCCTGGGAAGAAAGAATCAACAACTCAACATTTACTGGACCTCAGAAGTACAGGCAAAGGCCAGCAAATCCAAAACTCACAGCTCCTACTGGGCTCCTGCAGCCTGCAGGAGCTCTAGCTGTGAGCTGACCTTGTAGGAGCACTTTCTTGTTCTGAGCTTTTCCAAACCTCTCACTTTGGTTTTTTTTTACAATTCCACAGTTTCAAGCAGCTCATCAAAGGAACCTGTAAGCAAAGGTGGGAGGACACAAATATCTCTTAAACTGGCTTTGTTAACCAATCAGTCTGCAGTGGAATTTGAAGTCTGCAAGAAGTTTTCCAGAAATAGTGCATGATTTATGCAGAGATGATTGCACATCAATTTCTTATTCAGAATCTTTGTCACATTCACCGGGAAAAAAGTTGGGTTTATTTCTGTCCTTCATTCTTCTACCCTACTGGGTTCTTTCAGTTACTTTTCCTCTCAGTTACTCTCCTCTGCTCTTCTCATGCAACAAACTTTCAAACACAGCCAATAAATGGATTAAATCTCACAAGCTTTCCTGTTGTAGTCACTGTATTTTCACAGCTGAATAGTCCATGTCCATTCAATTCCCATTTACAGGGATTGATCACTGAATTGAACAGGAGAGTTCATCCACCTGCACCTCTGCTTTCAGCCAATTTTTGAAAGTCCTTCTTATAATCACAGTTCTAGGCTATCGAATGAATCACAGTTCAATAGATTCAATACTGCAAAAAAAAATCTATTCCAATATCAACTTACATTTTCTCTTTTTAAAGCTGGCAATGAAAGAATATTAAAATAGAAGCTGCAGCTCTTCTATCATTAAGAGCTCTAAATTTCGTACTACATAGATATTAAGGGAACTTCTGAATGAAGCAGAAGGTGGCAATTTCTAAGTAACCCCACCAAAGGCAGAAAAAGGCAGGGGGAAGGGAAATCACTGCTCTCACATTCTTTTCCTATTATTAAATGCAATGCAATTAAATGCAAGGGTTCCTTGTAAAATAACTGAAGCCAATCACCACAAACTACACTACAGGGAAAATTAGGCAGAATTTATGCAGCAATACAGAAGAGAATAGTGACACACAACACAATGTCTCACTAAAGGATGAATAAATGTGCATTTAAAGCTCAGAAACTTAGAGCCAGAAATAAGAGGCGAAACAAGACAGAGAGAGGAAGGGCAAGGGAAGAGAAGGAAGAAACATGGGCTCATTATCTCAGGAGCTTAACTCCAGAGATTCCAGAAGGGGCAAAGAAGCAGCAAAGAGATTCCAGCACAGCAGCTTCTGACACAGACAGGTCTAATGCTGCCATTACCTCGCCATACACATTTCATGATTGATGTGGAGCTCTGGAAATCTGACAGGTAGAAAGCTGCAATTTAGCAAGAATAGTTATTTAAAGCACTTACTCAGGAAAAAGCTGAATTTAGCTCAACGAAAAGGCTGCTGCCTGTGATTGCCCCAAAAAGTTCCTGGCCATGGCAAAAGTTTCATACAGGGACTTTTAAGACTTTAAAATCTACAGACACAATCAGGAAATTAATGTTTGTATTTTTTCTGACTAGCCTAATTATAACTTTTAGCCTCAGAGGTACTTTCAGTATTCACAAAACTCACTTTAAATCCATTCTTCCTACTGCCTAAGCTATCATCTAATTTGTTATCTCCTCCCAGGCCCTACTAAAACTGAAACTGGAAACCTCATTTTCAAAACAGCAATTCTCTTACTGTTACCTGATAACAAGCCTCAGGATTACAAATTTAATCACAATAATAACTGAATACACTGACAAGTGAACGCAAATACTTCCAGTGTTTACACCAGCAGCAATAATTAGTGTTTTGTCATGTCAGAAAGTGACTGGAACAATACAAGTAGCAGTCCCTTACTGAAGAGAAGATACAGAGATACAAGAACAGGAAAAATGTTACTTTTAATATAAGGTACCTTCAGAGACAATACAATTTATTGCCAAAGTGATTTATTATTAATCCAACTTCTTTTTTTTAGAGGCTAAAATGTTTTCATTATTAAAAAAAAAAATTAAAAGAAATGTCTATATTAAGTTCCCAGAAAACTGAAATAGGAACTTACTAAGATTTTTTACTTCACATGGCTTAATTTCCTCTCCCTCCTGCAATTATCTGTCTGCAGAGGAAACAGCACACAACGTTCTGTGCCTGGCTAGAAGGTTCATGAGAACAATGAATATACAAGGTAATACCATGTTATTTTTAAACAGATTCTTTTCTTTCTTGTTTTGCTGTTGTTCCTTTTTAAAGAATATTAAAAGCCTTTCTGCAGACAGGATTCTGATGGCTCCATGACAGAAGAATGCAGCACTGCTAAATGCAAAAAGGTTGAGAGTATTTCTGACACCTGTGCTGTTAAGACTGTCATTAATGAGATGCTCTTCTGAGTAAATATGTTCTATATTATCTTCACTGGAAGGGGCAGCATAAATGCCACTGCACCCAGGTGATGAAATCCCTACTGAAACTCCCTTAGCCATGGGTCCTGATATGACAGCCCAGGGGCTACCACCCTTAAAAGCCATGCTGCTCTTCATAAAGGTAGAGATCTCTGATATATCATCCTCAGCACTCTCACAAGAAGATATTCCTGATGCTTAAAAAAGATTACCCAAGATCCCTGTTACTACCATTATTTACCTGCCAACAGACAGACATGTAAAGATGGTGCAACCATTAAGGCTGCTACATTTCTGCTATTTGAGAGCTTTGATGTGACAACTTGAAAGTTCATTTAACAGCTTCTTACAAGCTGCAGAGCCTCCAGGTGAAGTAAGGGGTGTCATAGTTAGAAAACAAAGGATACTGCTTAGCTAAGTCCTTCTTAATAAGTTTTTGCTGCTTTGCTGTCCTTTAATGTGTTGAGTTTTCCATTCAGTTTGTATTTTTATATAAGACAACCACTAATGATCAAGAACAACCAATTTCAGTTGACTTAAAAGTCTCTTCAGCTAGGGCATGGCTCAAGCTTATTTCGGGTTACCCCAAAACCAAACAATGGTCTGTATTTTCTCTGCAGTTGTACATCAGCAGACAGGCAAATTAAAGAGTATTTAAAAGTAGCAGGGATCTCAAGAGAGGAGAGATAAATCCAGCAGCATTTGTTAGGCTGGCAAAATGCCATTTGCCAGTTTTGACCATGACATTTTATAACCTTTTTGTTTTAAATAAAGATCAAAACCTTAGGATGTTCAGTTTCACCCCCACTTCATGAAGTGCTCCGCCATAACCAACCTTAAACATATTTATACATTAATAGGAGTCATTAAAAATATTAAAATATTACATTCTAAAGGGGTCATAAAAAAACCTTACTGTCTCAAAGTATGTGGAATATAAATCCTGCTGAAATAGTATCTGACCACATCTGTTCTTATACAAAAGTGACCACTTAGAAGTCCCATTTAAAGTCTGATATTTCATACAGTTCATTAATCCTGAAATCTTTGAAAGCTGCTGTAAGTTGCTGGTGACTAATCAAATGCATAAATTTGGACCACACAAGCCCATGATCACTTTAAGATCTCCTTCAAGTAACTCTCTCCCTAACAACTAAGAATGGAAGTAAATATTTTTAATGACATGAGAAGTGTTAAATAAAGAATGGTCATCAGACAAAGACTCTACTTGGTAAAGACAAAATCAGCATCTTTTGCAGCACACTTTCTGCCAAAATTACATGTGACAACACAGAATAAGGTGTAGATCTGCATTTTTGCTGCTCCCCATACCATAAAACACTGGAAAATAAATACTGTGAGTGTCCTTTGTGCTTCTTTGTAATGTTTCCTTCCCGTGCCACTTCTTTTTCCATCTGACTGCTAATTGCAGTGGTCCTTTTATCCATGGACTGGTATGGCTGGGATTACAGAACTGAGGTGCCAGCACTCAACCCCCTGCAAATGCAGAAACCAGACTGGCTTCAAGCACAGGCTTTCCCTGGGGCAGAATGAGTGCCTGTATTTACACACCCTATCCAAGTGCTTTTTCAGTGGGTACACTTGTTCCAGGATCACATTCCCTTCACCTCATTCTCCCAGCATCCTCAACTTCCTAACATCCTGCAGGCATTTAAAAAACCCATTTAACACACCTCCCCATGGTGTAAACAGGGAGATTTAAGGGAAAAAAAAACCAAAAACAACAAAACAACACAGCACTCCAGGGGTTCTGAAATCATGCTGAAAGTTATCAAAGCCAAGGCTATTTACATGTTGCCCTTCTGGCTGTGTTTCTCTCAACAAAGATTTGTGCTTTCAAACATTGATGGACTAAAACTTCTCTGAAGAAATGTACACAAGATTTGTGCACAAAGTAAATGTGTGCTCTAGTCATTTAATACCTGCTAGATTTGCCTATAAAAAAAACCCTGTATGTAAATTCTCAGACTGACCTTCTTTAAGTGAAATTTCAACTAGAATAATTCCATTCACCTTACTCCTGGAAAAAGTAAAAGAGACCTAGAAGAGACCTGGAGAGGGACTTTTGACACGGGCATGCAGTGACAGGTCAAAGGGGAATGGCTTCACACTGACAGAGGACAGGGTCAGATCAGTTATTGGGAAGAAATTCTGCCCTGTGAGGGTGGAGAGGTCCTGGCACAGGGTGCCGAGAGAAGCTGTGGCTGTCCCATCCCCAGAAGGCTCCAAGGTGAGGTTGGAGGGGACTTGGAGCAACCTGGGCTTATGGAAGGTGTCCCTGCCCATGACAGGGAGATTGGAATAAGATGATCTTTAAGGTCCCTTCCAACCAAACCATTCCATGGTTCTGTGACATTTATTTTCACTCAGCTTCTTGTTGTAAAGACTGGTTAATTTACCCAAAGTCCCAAGCTATTTATAGAGAGATCAAGGAGATCTCCTCTACAGTTTCCTGTATTTGTCACACCACTTCTGTCACAATGCAATCAAGGAGATTACTCTGTTTTAAGTCATAGCTCCATTTTCCTCAAAGGCAGAAAGTCATGGATTCTGAGACGTCCTGAGTGAGTAGGGAGAGACCAGTAAGTCTGGGCTAGAAGGGAACAGCATTTGCCAACAAGACCTCCTTCCCAGCAAAGGGCAACACAGTACTTGGCACATCCAGTCCATAACCTGCACACAAGAGAAGTGCTTGTGCCTACACTGTCCCCTCCACGCTCTCAGCTGCAGCCCTGGGAGAGATGGACAGCAGCCAATAACTCACACAAAAGTTCTAACTTCCAAGAACAACTTTTCATTAAAATTCACACACTGATAAAATTGGCACTTGGATAAACATGTGGCTCAGGTTGTGTCCTCCTATCCTTACCCCAGCCTGGAGCACAGAAGTCATCCTGCTTCAGGAGGGCTGTTTCAGGCTGATAACTCACCTAATCAGTCCTAATTAGTCAGAGTCATTGAAGAGCCTTCTGCCCTATTAAACAGTCATTCCCTCAGATATGCACTGCAGAAATTGTTTCCTGCTGAGGCAGTTTGGGATGTCTGCTTTGCAGAACAGCAGCATGAAAGAAGGTGCTTGCACCAGAAATCACAAGGCTAATAAAATCAATTCTTGACATTTGAGACAGCCTCTTAAAAACAGTCACTGGGTATGCATATAATCACACTCCATAATTACACTAATTTGCACAATTAAGAGCTGGATAAACACCATAAATTTAAATGAAAAACCCCAGGCACAGACTGGTGCTGCTACTGGAATATTTAAAATACAAAATATCCAGCATTGCTGATGACAATTTCTATAACCACGCAACACGAGAGCACCTTACTGAAATCCAGGGAGATACATGCCACCAAATCAAAAGGATAGGAACGAAGCAATAAAATAGTTTCTTCTACAGCTCATCAGTGTTGTTTTCTTCTCAACCTCATCTTTTGGTGCAGTCACAACTCACACAACAGTTTAAATGCTCCTGGTATGCCTGTTTCCTCCAAACTCCCCAGTCCCTCCAAAACTTCCAAATCAGACTGACTGCTGCTGTTACAGAGCCAGGCTAAGGCAGAAATCCCAGGGCAGGCTAAGAAACAGACTTTAAACACACATTCACCTGGATAACCATCTTAGCACCGACAAAGGTTTTGGCATTTTCAGGTTGCCATCTCACACTGGAGATGAAAGATGAAAACAACAGCAATACCCAACAGCTCTGCCCGCTACCACATTTCTCCTCCCAGGCACCTAAACCCTTCAGAGCAGTTATCTTTCCCATCAGACAAGATGTTTCCCGTACTCACCACTCCATGTCTTTGCCTGCATCAGCATCTTCCTCATCAGGCTTGCCATACTGGAATTTTTCCCCGTATTGCCTAAACCTGCTCAGGCCCAAACCGGGTGGAAGAGGTAAAAAAAGACACCTGCATCTTGTCTCTGCCAGCGCCGTGGCTTTTCCTGCAGAGGCTGCGCAGCGACTGGAGGAGCAGGGCTGAGCACACACACACACAGGGACACACACGCGTGCATGCACACGCACAGGAAGCCTGGAACTGAATCAGAATTCAACGGACCCACTTCCTTCTTCATGCTCCAGTATCTCGGCCGTAAACAAGCACTGCACGTTAGCTGGGTGAAGCCGAAAAGTCCAGCAGTGAAGGACAAAAGAAGGGAGTGGCTCCAGCAAGGAATAACTATTTTAAATACACAAACATCTTCCCATCAGATTAAAACTAGCTTTTTAAATTAGGCAGATTCTGAAGCCATTGTTGTGACAGGGTAACTGAAGACAAACAGGAGACGCTGCTTCCTCCTCTGGAGAGGTCTCCTGGATTTCCAGGACGAAGCGTCCCATAAGCATTCCAAATGCCTGGTCAAAAAGTGTTCATGAAAGGAGTTCCAGCCACTCCAGGGAATAGAAGGCAAAGAAAGGGGAGGCAGATGCAGAAATAAGCCCCCAGAAGATGTACCACCAGCTACAGCTGCTGCACCTTGCAGAGCAGCAGCAATGGAGGAGCAGAGGAGGGATGCTGAGCTTGTACAGGTCAGAGCACATGGCTTTGGCTAGCAGCCTGCCCCATAAGCCAGCCCCCAGCTCTCCAGGAACAAGGTCAGCCTGGCAGAAATGAGTGTGTGTGCAGGGATTTGGCAGGGGTCAAACATCCTCCCCAACAGCATTTCAAGCACAGCCTGCTTGTGTTCTGGGAGATCTCCACCTCACCACACAAAGCCTCAGGCTCCTTCAGCTGCCAATGGCTTTTCCCCACCATTTTGTGGCATTTACCTCACAGCAGCTCCACCTCTGAGGAAACAGAGCTCACCACCAGCATGCACCAAACCCTTTTGCACAGATCCAGAGGGCTCTAACATTTGCTCCACTGCCAGCAAAAAATCCTCTGTTGATGGAGAAGGGAGGAGACAGGTCAAGTTAGACTCACCCAAAATGCTTCAAAGGAGAAAATGATTTCTTTGACAACTCCACTGACAACTCAACTCCAGTTATTGAGTGCTGGACAACTCCAACAGGTCCATGCACTTGGGAGGTGGGATAAGCAAGTGCAAGCAGAGCTCATGAGAGAGACAGCAGCAGCCACTCGTGTGCAGTGCTGCACTCACAGACACCCTGCTGCAGACTGTGACAAGCTGGGTGGCTCTGGACAGGCTCCTACCCAGTGTGTGAAGGGAGAGACACACACAGAGACTGTGCCCTTGCTCTGTCCAGCAGCAGCTCTCCAAACCTGCATGTCTGCTGCCATCAGGGAAGCCTGCCACATCCAAGCATCCTTGGAAGGAGGGAGGATGGACAGGGAGCCTTGGTCCATCCCTGAGGGTCAGCCAAGCAGTGACCACTCTCACCTTGGCTGGGACAGACATAGCAGCCCTTCTGCTCACAGTAATCCAGTGCTTGGGAAATGCCAGTCCAAAGGGGGACTTCCCCCAACCAGCTGGGGTGAGAAAGGCTTTGCAGCACTAGAGACTCTTCCTGTCTCTGGAAGCACACCAGAGTTATAGCAGTTCTTGGTCTGGAGCCTTCAGCAGGCAGTGTGTTCACTGATAACACCACTGAAATAGTGCCTGACCTCTGTGTGCTTTCTCAGGCCAAGGCTCACTGTGGCTGGTACAAAAGGTTGAGTGAGGAGAAGGCCAGGAGCTGGGCAACCCTGAGCCCCAAGATGATGAGAAGTGCCTGTCTGAAAGAGCTGCCAGATTATGTGTTTTCAGATGTGCTTTTTATTTGTCTTTCTCTCAAAGACCACTTATCTCATAAAAGGCCTTTTTAACATCTAAACTAAAACATTTAGAGACCTGCAACTATTCAGAGACTCTTTTTATTACCATCTTGCAAAGCTGGCTACTGAAAACCCCCATTTTTTCTTACTCTCTTAAGGCAACATCAGATTCTTCTCCCCTCCTCTCTTTACCTAGTCTTTCAAGAAATTAAATTCTTATAAAAGTACAATTAAATTGCTGATATCCCTTGATTAACTGTGAGATCAAGGAGTTGGACTCAAAAAAGGAACAGTGCTGCTCTCCAGACCAGAGAAGTCACATGAATCTTTCCAGCTACAATGGAGAAGTTTTACAACAACCCTCCATACAAGAGAAGCCCAGCTGCAGAGAGGCAAGGGAGTACAGGGTGAGCACTGTGAAAGCTTTTTGCAGAAGGGCTCCTTCTCCTCATTCCACCATCCAAACCCGAAAAGCAACACTTCATTATGGAGGAACTGCACAGTTTGGAACCTTCATTTCCATTTCAGCAGGAAAAACTTGCTAGCATGTAAGAGTTGGACTGAGCAAACATTCCTCTGCCTTTGCTGCCCTTCACTCAGCTGGGTTTGGGTTGGAAGGGACCTTAAAGATAATCTCATTCCATCTGGCATTAAACACTTCCAGGGATGGGGCACCACAGCTTCTCTGGGCACCCTGTGCCAGGGCCTCACCACCCTCACAGGGAAGAATTTTTTCCTATTATCAAATGTATCCCTGCCCTCTGGCAGCCGTTCCCCCTTGACCTGTCACTGTATGCCTTTGTAAAAATCCCCCCACAGCTCTCTTGAAGCCCCTTTAGGTATCAGAAGGTGCTGTAAGATGACCCTGGATCCTTTTCTACTCCAGGCTGTACAACCCCAACTCTGGCAGCCTTTCTTCACAGGAGAGGTGCTCTAGCCTTTTCTTCTCCAGATTATTTTCATGGTCTTTCTCTGGACTTGCACCAACAGGCCCTCATCCTTCTTATGAGGGAGAGGCTGGTGCAGTCCAACATGCCAGCTAACTGCCTCAACACATATTTTTATGTACACATCTACCAAAATACATTCAGAGTTTAATGCTTCGAGTGTAATGAAATCACTGCTACAGTACAAAACATAAATAGTTTCTTTAATACCCATCAGCCAAAGTAGGCTTTGCATTAACACCCTCATCTCTGCCAGTACCAAAACAATTGCCACATGAATATTAATAGGGTTCGTTGGCAGGGTAATGTGATTGTCACAGGGGATCTCAGGAGATACTGCAGGACACCTCACATCTGCACCAATGGACTACAATGAGCAACTACTTCAGGCAGCAGAGGCTCCTCAGCCTAGTTATGGAGTAAAAATAAAAAACCCTGGGATGAGACTGCTTGGGAGCAAAGGACAGGAAACATTGCTGCTCCCAGAAGCAGCACTCTTAGGAATCAAAGCCCTTTATGCTTCAGAAAGGAAAGTGTGATAGCAGCTCTGCAGCTTCTCACACCCCCATAAGGGGAAGAAAAATGGTCTTGAATTTGTGATCCATTTAAGGTCACACAGAAAGTTGGGTTTGGTCAGTTATCCCCTTGAAGAGCTCTTCTGGGTCAGAACAACACTAACATAAGAGATGGCAATAAGGAGAATGGAGAGCAGCACACAGCCTTCAGACCAGCAAAGCTGTGCTCAAATTCTTCCACCCACTTCCACCTCCAACACCACCTCCCCAGTGACTGGGGCATTCACCTGTTACACACCAACTGAACAGAATGTTCTACACTTCACTGGTGAAAAGTCAATTACAGCTCCTCACCTGGCTCCAGAAGCATGAGGAATCATGCAATTTCCTGAGCTGAGCCCAGGCTTTCTTGGCAGCCAAGGCTTTCAAACAATCTTCAAAGATTTAAACTTTAGACTAAAGCTTCACCACCAGCGCTTTAAACCTGTGCATCTCCCCTTTGCTTCCCATGTGATTACAAAAAGTTGTAATAAAAGCTTGTTCCAAACATATTTTTAGTCTTACATATAAAAACGGCAATTAGAATTTTTGTTTCAGTTACAAATGCACTCAAAACCAGAAAAATTATCACCTTGGGTAGGTAGAGTCACAGGATATATTTTAAGGTTGGGATTTCATAAATTTATGATACATGATTCTGGACCACAACAAAGAGGGTGCTGCGATTTCAGGGCACATTTGCACTAAGGATCCACTAGCTCCTCTAATTTTACAAGCTTTACCAAAAAGGAAGGACATCCTCTCCCCACCCTTAGATATTGCTCCTTCTACAGACTCTTCAAAAAAAAAAAAAAAAAGAAAAAAAAGCAAAAACAAAAACAAGCTGACACCCAGCACAGCAACCTGATGTTTTCCAGGCATTTGCCCTCCGATAAGCACAAAAATGCCTTCTGCTGGGCGTTTTCCCTGTTAACCTTCCTGAGCAAAAACATTAATGCTGGGGAGAAAAACGGAACCTAATGCAGTAGGTAATGATACTAAATATAAGCAGTGAGTCAAATTGCTTTGTTTCTCAGGCATGCAGCTCAACAAGTTGTTTCAGAACAGCAAAAATACGGCCCCTGTGCAGACCCTAAAACAGCTGACCATTCCTAGTTTTTATGGGGTTTGGGGGGTTAAGTGGAATGTATTCTTAGAAACAGAGTTTCACAGAACTCTGTGAAACAGATGCAGGTCAGCAATTTTTTACAGCAGCTGCTACTATTAAAACCCCTCATCACCAGTGACCATCTAACAAAACATTCTTACAAGTGGCCTAAGAAAAATGAGGCACAGAAGAAAGCACTCAGGACAGGGAGTATCCAGGGCACCGCTGAGATTGGTTTCAGATTGCTCCTGCCAACAAAAGCACAGAATCATAGCATGAACCGTTCAGGCAGGACAGATTAAGCTGGCCTGGGTGGCCATGCAATGAGTGAATGTGCTCCCCAACTCCTCCAGCTCCAGCAGAAAGGCAGGATAAGTCCAAAGTGTTCAACTGCCCTTGGAAGCCAAGTCTCAAGGCTGGCACAGTGACAGGAAGCCAGCAGGAGAGGCTTCCCACTACGCAAGGGACAGTGGGAGGCTGCTTTTGGAACAGAAAAATACACACTTGTTAAAAAGAAGAGATTAAATATCTAATGGACAAGTCAATGGAGGAAATCAGTGGAGGAAATCAGCTTCGATCATTCTCAAAGTATTTGCACAGTCTGCATTCAAACACTCTCTTTGGAAACAAACAAACAAACACCCCCCCCAAAAAACCCCCCAAAAAACCCAAAC
>VZUA01092846.1:10110-40884 GCA_013401035.1 Horornis vulcanius
CAGGCTGCTTCTTAATTCCATGCAGTCAGTTAAGCAGCAGCAGCAGTTAAATGTTTTAAGATTTAACTAAATGTCAGGGTTTTATTGGCAATTATACTGCACTTCAGTGGCGACATACAGGAACACTTCCCAGTTTAGTGCATCACCCACCATAAGCCAGCTCGTGTTTCCCCAGCTCTCCTATTAGGGAAAGTAAAAACTTCCTGCAGCCTTCTGTCTGGCCAATAAATTTTGAAAATCTCTACTAAAAGGATTAAAACTTCTTAAAAGGAAAGGAAGATTATTATAAAACTCATAACCACATAGCAGCAGATGGTACAGTAGGCCAAAGCCATCACAGTGCTCTCTGCAGACTTGGGGGATAAACCCTGGGAAGAAAACAGACTTGAACTGGAGCACCTTTCGTGTGATTGCATAGTGTCCCTTGAGCTCGTGCAGTGCCCACTTGATGTCCTGGCTGCTCAGCATTTTGAAGTCTGCCATGAGGAGATCAGCTGCCTGAATAAAGCACCGCTGGTCAAGGGGGGCAAGTTTGGAAAAGTCAAAGTAGTCCACTTTAGGCACCTAAGGAGAAAATGAAAAAGATTAAAAGGGTGCTATAAATACACACAGGAATGCCACAAATGGTTCTCTCAGTGATCAGGACATTCTGCAAAACCACCCAAAATTCAGGGTATGTGGCACCCAACTCTGAGCACCTTAGTACAGTGTGGGTGCAAAGTCTACTGGCCCAGGCACCTCTGCAGGTGACCTGCACAAGGTCAAAGGTAGTTTAAAACCATGGTGTGTGACTGCCTGAGACAGCAAAGAGAAGAAATATTTGGGTTACTATGAACAGCGAACAACTTTATTAGCTCAAGGTAGAGAGATGCTTCTTCCAAGGGTAGAAAGAGGTACTCAACATCTCTCTCAGGCTACAAGGAACTATTTCAATATCCTAAAAGCAGCTCAGAGAGAATTTTTTGTTAAATGGATGTTTTAAAACACAAAATCAAGCAGCTATGGAGAGATTTGCAGNGGAAATCATCTTGCAAGCAACTAATTATTGCTATTTAACGCCACCTTACACATACCCAGAGGCCTCCTGTGAAAGCCAGGCTCAGTCAAGCACTCTGCAAACACACACTAATCAAAGCAGACATCCCAAGGTCCACTCAGGCTGAACAGACTGCCCAGAGGCAGCAGGAGATGTGGATACTCTCACTTGCCTTTGTCTCATCTTGGCTGGCAAGCAGGCTGCTGCTGGGGTTTAAAACCACTCTGCCTTCCTTCTTTGGGTAATCTGGATTTTCCAGAAGAAAGTTACAAAGTCTGAAAAGATAAATATAGTTACTTCAGGGTTAGGGAGCTCAGGTTCATTTCTCATTTGTCCAGTTTTTAGTATCATGTAATTTATGAGGTCACAGACAAAGCCTGCCCTGTAAGAACCAAGAGTGGTTCTGGACTAGAATAAACTGCAAGTAAAGGACTGAGAATTAAGTGAAAAATATTCATTTGTGTGGCTGCAGAAGGAAAAGCAAATAGGTTTATCTTTCAACAATTAAGTTTACATAATGAAGCTTGCATGGATGAGCTACTAATCATCTATGGAAAAAACAGCACAAAAATCCCTACAAAACCCATGAAAGGCTCATGACTTCCTCAACAAACTGTTACAGATTCAAACTTGAATCAAAGCCTCTATTCTTAGTCTACCTTCATATTAAAGCAGCCAGAGCACCCTGGTTTAGTGGAAGGTGTCCCTGACCATGGCAGAGGGGCTGGAACTAGGTGATCTTTAATGGCCTTTCCAACCCAAATTATTCTGTGATTCCATTATTAAAGCAGAGACAAAATCACGTTTAAGATGTGTGTTTCCATGGAACACAAACTCTGAATACAGGTTTCATTGTAACAAAGCTTGCAATCACACCAGCATTACCCAAATTCCACTAAAAACTGGTCTGGTGAGAACAGCACTTAGAAAATAACGACTAAAATTGCTGAAAAATTGCCTAATAGCCTGTAAATGCAGCATATCTGAGGTCCTACCACAGTCATAACTGTCAGGTAAGTGTAGCTTAACTGAGTATTTTAGCTTAGAAAAGACTCAGCAAGGGGTTTTCAAATGTCCCATTGGGGGAGAGCCACGAACACTCCAGAAACCCTTCTGAAAGGGCAGCCTGAATCAGGCTCCCACAGCTCTTTCTCAACCCTCACCAAGCAGCTGTGCTGGCTGGGGCAAGTAACACAAGCTGTTCCTCAGTTTCCTCAGCTGCAGAATAAGATCCTTCTGAAAAGAGCCAGGACAAGCAATTAACATTTGTGTTAAAAAACTATTGGAATGAGAAGGTGCTGGGCTGCAGCAAAGACATAATTGCAGCTAATTTACATTCCTGATGTCAGAAATCAGGCCCTAATTAAGAAATCTGAACTGGCTTGAAGCATTAACCCACTATCAAGGCACGATTACTTTAGCTCTGCTTTCACATTCAAAGCAGGGGCATTTCTTTTTGTTTAATCAGGTATTGACATATTGAGCCAGAAGCTTTTGACAGAGTGTGAATGCTTCTGCACACAAAAGCTGAATAGATGATACCCTGCTAAGAGGGGCTCCCACATCTTATCTTTCACATCAGTTGAAAGTTTTAAGAAGATCATTTCGGGGAAAACAACAAATATCTTGGCACTGAGCATTTAATAGCTTTCAGCTCCCACCTCCTGCCATCCCTTTGGTAAAAGATAACTGTTTTAATCCAACAAAACAGAAACTTCAAGGAGCTCAGATCGTGGCTCTAACGAAAGGGTTTCAGCTGGGGCACGGCCTGGCTACATTTGAACTATCCTGCATGTTGCCATTTCAATGCTGAGGATTTTGGGGGATGTTGACCTTCAGTGTGTGACAATTAGTTAAGTGGGTCCCGGCACACAGCACACCCACACTCAAGGCACTGTTCATTAATATCTGCACCACAGGACACAGAGCTGGTTAAAAGCCTCACCCCTGCCCAAAACCACTCACCCTTAGTTATTATATTTCAAGCCTGATTCAGCTTGACACACCATGGAGATCAAAAAGACCCTGCCAGCGAGGCTGACCAGTGCTTTGACCCATTTGTTCTCACACAAAAGCTGCAGTGACAACTCAAAAGATGGTTTGGTTAAAGGAATAAAAATATGGAGAAGAAATCTTTATCATCCAGTAAGTGGGTAACGCACCGCTGAGCAGACACTGTAGCTGGCCTACAGGGAAGCCTGGAAGCACCTTTTCATCTTACTGGGTCTGTGGCACACAATGGGAGAGAAGAGATTTGGGGAGCAAAAAGGGAAGGAACACATTAAGACTGACAGAAGCCAATAGTGGGATTTAATTCCATCAGGCTTCGCTAAATCCCCCCAGGACACAAACCCAAGATTTTTCACACAATCTGGGAGGGTTCTGCAGCCAGATGCACAACTTCAACAGCCCAACTGCTCCAGGGAATGGCTCTGCCTGTCTTCTACACTCCCACAACAACCATCCACCCTGAGGTGCAGCCTGTCCATGGTGTGGGCACCCCAAAGCTGCTCCACCACTGCAGGGAAAGCGCTTTTTAAAGACCAGAAAGAAGTTCTAGTCCCTTGACTTTCTAACCAAGAAACCATGCTTGGGAGACACAGCACAAGCACAGCAGCAGAATAGGAAATCTAAGCCCAGTGGATGGGATCACCCTTAGTTCCTCATCAGTTAATTTATCTATGCCCCAATGACTAATTTTAAGCCTCACACACTTAAACGCTGCTTGATTAGTGCCCTAGTTAGCCTTGGATTTATACAAATGAATACTCTGGCAACCAACACCTATTCCTCATTCTTGGATCACACAGTAACCAGTTTGGACATGCTGGAGATAACAGAGACAGTTGCAGAGACAGAAAAGAGAGGCCACCAAGCATCAGACACCAGTCACAAGTGATTTACTTCAAACTATCTCCCCTCGGTGCTGCTGGTGCCAGCACACGCAATCCTTCACTCCCCAGCTCTACCCAGAAGGGCAGGGAGATGATGCAACTCAGCAGTAAGGTTAATCACTTCTTTAAAAAAACTTTTGACTCTAACATGACTCCCAGAAATCTCAAGCATGATGAATATTGAGATATTCCTGAGCTGTTCATGTGATTTGGAAAGCAAGTCCTCACATTAGATTTCCTCTCCTTTTATTTCGTTTTCTTGCTTATGTTTCTGCTCAGTTTGACCAAAATCAGATCTCTAGAATCAATCCTGACAGCCCTTTAATGTGTTTGCTCTATTCTACCCCCAAAAAGTGATGTGAGAGAATTCAAACTTCAGCAAGTAAATGGGATAAAAAACAACATCACTAAATAATGGACTCCAAGCCAGTGTCAGCTTTACCTGGAAAAGTTCAAAAACCGGTGAAATGAAACCACCTCAAAACTCACCAACCCATCTCCACACTATGTTTTATAGCTGTCATCTTAACATCCTAATCCTGACACACTTTTTAAGAGCCCTAGTAATAGGTAAGACAAAATTATATGTAGTATCTTTAAATAAGAAAATTATCTTAAAAGCAGAGAAGCCACAGCACAACAGAATTAGAAAGGACTTAAAACCAGCTCTATTAGAGGTACAAAAAGAAGTGCCAAAGAGCACAGATTCTATCAAGGCAGTGCTGAAGGCCCAGCCTGAATGTGCCCTAAAGCAGCATCCCTGGAAGGTGGGGACATGGGGAGGTGCTGCAGTTGTGTGACACATTGTGGCTCTTGGCTCCATACTTACACATTTAAGTCATAGCAGTTCTTGATGATGATTAATTCTTCAATATATTCCTTCTTCACATCTGGGAATCTTGCTTCCTACAGTAGGAAAAGCTAAAGGTTATGCAGGTATCAGAGAAGCTGTGTAACAGCTGTGTAATCACATGAAGCACCCAGGACAGGGATTTACATGTAATTAACACAATCCTGAGACTCAGGGCAAAATGGTCAAGAGATCATTTATAGCCATCCAGCCTTGCTCCACAGGATGACTGCTAACAGCTCTCTCTTAAAGGAAGAGTGAAGTTAGGGATGTGAAAAGCCAAGAGCACGTGGCCTAAGGAGAGATTCAGGCTCTGCAGGAATGAACTACAACACAAAAAAAGGGAATATTTACCTTCAGCATAACCATCAAGGAGTCCCAGATTATGTGCTGAACTACAACATTCTGAAGCAAAAGGAAATAAACCAACAACATGTACACCCACTCAAGGAACCCAGACACTCCAGCAATGTGACTAGAACAGACAACAAACCTTTAGTGCCATTTCTGTGAAGGCTCTCCCAGTGTTTGCTGCTCTCTCTGGGTTTTCTGTACAGGGATTATAACCATGTGGTATTTTGATTTGCAAGACTGGACTGGTCAGGACTGTCAAGCAACCCTGACAATGCAAGAATAGCCTCTTACCCATCTCAAAGGCACTGATCAATGAGGTCTTACTTGGAAAGAACTGAATTTTATTGCACTGCTACTTAAAGAAATATTTTCCTCAACTAAGTAGAATGGGCTGGTGGTGGAACATACAGACACATAAGAATATGCCTGTTTGCAAGAAAAAATATTCAATAAGCCATTAAGAGAGAGCCTTCCTCCCTAGCAGTCAAGGGGAGGGGTGTGCAAACATTATACACGTGAACCATCACATTTTTATTTAGCTATGTTTATCATATATACACCATGCTGCCCAAGCTGCTGAATGTACCAAAGGATAAGGAGTGTCCTTGGTGGCTGTTGTCATAGCCAGTGTCCCTCATGCTAAGCTTCACACATGGATCATGTGGAGTTTACACACACGAGTCCTCATGGTGCTTATCCACTTACTCCTCAGTGCTGCTGCTTGAAAATCCACACTGCAAGGCAAGCCTTACCCCTGGCCACCATGGTGGCATTAACATGGGCATGGACCAAACTCCTGTAGGACAGGCAGCTGAAAGCAGTCCTGGCTCTCAGCCATGTGTCTCTAAAACTTCTCTACTGCACCCTGTATCCCTCTGTCACTGTTTAGTGTCCCAAGTTTGCTCATTTAGCTTTATATCCAACCCTAAACCAGCTCTACAATGTTGGGTTAGGAATTAACCAGACAAAACCAGACCAGCAGATCCAAGGCAACCTTTCAGGGAACAGATTATTTCACATTAAATGAAAGTTTTCCAAGACAGTTCATCACCTGGTGCATGGCTGAGTCTCAGTCAAAGCACAGAGGATTTACAGCTCTGTGTTCTGTGCATGTGAGACTCTACACACCTTGAAAAACCCGTCTGAAAACATCACACACACAGGAGGCAGAGGAGCCCTGGGAATACTTACTGTCTCTCTGATGAGCAGCGCAGTGAGGTCCTGCTCCTGCCCAGCAGCTCCCTGTTCTGGCACGTCCCCCGAGCCAAGTTCGTGCAAGCCCCGTGCGGGGAAGGCGGGCCCTGGCCGCTCGTTGTCTCTCCCTGCCTGCTGACCCGATTCCTCGGGGGGATGTGCCGGCTGCGGGGAGGCAGGGCCTGGGATCCCGTCCTGCTGCGGCTCCGGCCGGGGGAAGGCTGGCCCAGGAGCCTTCTCTCCATATGCCCTCAAAGATCCCGGCTCTGCCTCTGGCTGCCCTTGCTGAGGAGCAAAACCATTCGCTACAGCCCGGGGCTCATCTTCCGGCGGTGGGAAGTGCCGGGCTTCCAGCTGGCTGTTCTCTCGGATCTCCTCCTGCTCTGTGGTGGTTTTAGCACCCACTCCTTCCAGTTTCTGCGCTGGCTCCAAGTTCTTTCCTTGCCATTCCCGAGCTTCCATCCTTTCCTCCTGTTGAGGTGGAAGGTCTGCATTCTCCAGGCTAATGGTTTCTGTGTTATCAGCAGGTTGTGGACTCCTCTTGACCAGTGGCAGCAAACTTGGGCCAGGCTCCTGGTTACCTGTAAGTTCAGAGCTGCAGCCATTCAGCTCAGATGGTCCAGGCTCCTGCAGGGCAACGTCCACACTCTCATCCCCGCTTGGTCCAGCGTTGCTCTCCACCATGAGGTTATTCCCATCTCCCTTACTGGGCACAGCTGAATCCTGCTCATCCTGCAGGGCTCTGCTCAAAGGCTCCACAGCACTTTTAGATGCTCCTTCTCCCACAGTGTCTGCACCCTGCCATGGAGCAGCAGGTCTGATGACATTGGGACGCAGAGGCTGCTGATGCTTTGGGTTCTAAAAAGGACACCAACAAGAGAAGATAGGAATTTTTGTCTGCATGTCAGAATCCTTGATCTAGATACTTCTGCATCTAAGAAAACTTCTGATGGGAAACTGATAAACAGTCTGTTCAGCAAGATGCTTAATAAAGCACAGAACTGTAAGCCACATCTGTGTCATCAGCCTGTCCCCAGGTGCAATGAGAACCTTTGGCAGAACTAGGGATGCACAGGACTTTCAAAATGGAATAATTTCCTAAGCTCACCTCAGTACCCACTTCCCTTCCAGTAAAATAAGTCTGGGAAGGAAGAATTAACTGATGACATATTTGTGTTCTCACCAATTTATTTAAACTGGCAAGAACCAAAGCTCCAAACATTAATCTCTGGCCTTGTTCTTGCCTCTGGCAGACAGACTGCTGTACACCAACAGAGCCTGAGTGTTCTCTGTTGCTGTTTTCAACTAAGATGCAGAAAGGTCAGCTTTGCAACCCATTTTCTCAGTGCTTCTGGTTAACAGGAAAGTGGAATATATTCTTAATGTAAGACAGATAAGCAAAAATATCAGTGCAAAAATATCAGTGCCTGCAACAGCTCAACATGAATGCAAATAGCATAGAGGAATATAAAGCATGCAAAGTACATATATAAATCAAACAAGGCATGGTTTGAAAACACCCTCAATGGAAGATCAAGTCCTCTTGCAAAGCACTCAGCCTTGCTGGATTCAGACAGACAACTTTATGGGAGCTAAAACCTTCATCAAGTAGAACTTAAAACTATACAATGCAGTTCCACAGTTTGGTTCTCCCCTCCAGTGCCCAAAATATGATTAAATTAAGCCAGCAAAATGCCATCATTTCACTGTTATTTCAGACATCCTAAGTAGATTGCTACAACCAGGCAGGACTCAGAGGAATGCATTAGGTATTTGCACAATACTTGGCTATACAGGCCATGAATACAGCATAGCAGCTACAACAATGAAAAATTACCTCTGCTAAGATGACTATATCATCATCATCATCTTCCTCAGCCTGCTGCTTTTGTGGCATTTCCAGCAACAAAGGCAAATCTTCATCCGAGGAATCTGATATTGTGATAAGACTTTCATCTCTGTGGTTTATCCAGTCTGCAGAGCAGCAAGTAAAGTTAAAGTTAGCTGTTGGCTCAAGGTAAATAACTGGAATTACAGGGCACACGTTGCACTGAAACATCTGAGAAAGCAATTTTCCCATTTGCGCTGCAGGAAGAAGCATTCAGAGGTCACCAATTCCTCTGCAAGGCATTGTTACAGCCACTCCTGCATCCCCCAGCCTCCAGCAAAACACCTGCACAGCTTCAGCTCATCACAACAACACTGCAGGGACAGCCACTGACACTCACAAAGCATCTTCTACCCCAAACTCCAGCACAAGTCAAGCTGCTGCAAAATTATTACAAACAGGGCATGTAGGGAATACTTTTGCAGAGAAATCCTGAACTTTCAATATCTCAGGGACATTGCAATTTCTTTGTTAAAGTGCAGTGCATCCTAGCAGAGAGATAAGGGTCTTTGTGCAATTCAGCCTCTTCTGAAAGGGTGAGACTTTGCAGGAATACCCTATGCAGGGCTGAGATAAGGCCTGTGGCTGAGGGTGCAGAAGATACCCTGTTATTAGATGACAACCTCGTGCCTCAAGGTTTGTCAAGAATGGAATATAGATGCTACTCAACACAGCTGCTGGAACACAGGAGAGACATTCAAGCAGAAATAGAGGGTTTCTGTACTGCACAGAGAATGTACAACTATGCTTTCCCTAAAATCTGACATGTTTTGGCTTATTTTTTAGCATGAGTGTTCATTTATCACCTTTCAGGCATACAGAGAAAGCCTCATTTTGAATTCTACTCTTGAAAGAATGAGTGCCAATACACACAACCCTAAGAGGGCACAAATTTAGGGTCAGCCTGTCTCCTGTGGGGTTCTCAGAAGGATGAATCCTCCTTGGATCTGCTGAAACACCTCTACACAGTGTTCCCAAGAAGTCAGCTATCTCCCTGGAGGCAGTACAACACAAGAAAGATAAGAGCCAAATATTTTGCATGCCTGCATAACATGAAAGAGTTTCTGTAGGTGGCTAAGTCAGTGTAACAGAGTAGTGTGTGATATGACAGAACAGACCTCCAGCAGCTCCCTGGAAGTTCAGTGTCTGTGAATCCTGCTGCTCAGGAGCAGTTTCACAAGGGTGTTTTGGAAACAGGCACAAATCACTACTCACCTTTCCCTCTGTGATTGCTGAAGCTGCTCAAGTTAATCACTTCTTCATTCCCACCTCTCTCTGCCATTTTAAACAGCTGCACCCCAGAGTGTCAATGCCCCAGCATGGCAGTCAGGCTCACATGAGGAACTGGAAGATAAAACCATGAGGGAATCAGGCAAACTCAGATTCACCCTAAGGGGGATTTTCCAAGATTTAGCTGCTAAGGGTTCTCCTGGCTCTCCCAGCAGTCTCTCCACATGAGTATTTTTCTGTATCCCCTCTCAGAACCTGAAAGGAGATATATTTGTTATCTTGTGTTCCAATAGTTAAGATAGATGACTGAAGAGTGCAATTAGGCCTGAGAAGTCTCTCTGGGGGAGCTATGCAATCACAGAAAAGGAGGAAAGATGCAGTTCTATCCAAGCAGGACTCAAACCCTCCCAGTCTGTGGATCTTCTCTTGTTTCCAACCAAAATCCAGTGCACCAACCCACACAGTGGTGTTTCTATCACCATCAATTGCTGAGAGGGGAAAAAACCCTTGCCTGAGCTGTCCCACAGGGCATCCCCACATCCACCTGCATCTCACACCCCCAGAAGATGTCACTACAACCATCCCTGTCACACTTAATGCCAGGGAAGTCACACACTGCCCTGAGGGGAAGAGCCAGCAGGGATACCACCATCCCAGCCTGAATTCCCTGAGTGCTGCCAAGCTGAGGCACAACTTCAGAGCCACCAGAGATGCTCCAAGCTCCCTTCCACAGCCCCCATGTTATTGGCATGTCAGAGGGAAGCTGCACCCTGGGCAGAGCAGTGTCAGTGTGTGGTTTGTGCCTGCCCTGTGAACCAGCACAGAACATTCCAGAGAACACTTCCTTACCACCATCTGCTGTTTTAAAGAAGAGATTTCCCTGATTTACAGCAAGGGTTTGGTACAAATTCCAGGAAACACCATCTGTTCTCACACAAAAAGGAGAGCATGACAGGAATCAGGTTCCTCCACAGGACCAGGCTTTTTGGAACTAAACTTTGCTACCCCCACCTGTTCTCAGAGAGTCACAGTGAATTGGCCAGAGGCTCCCAAACAGGATTAGGGGGCCAGAGGAATCACTGCAAACTAAACAGGAGGTTTCCATTTTATGCTCTGTCACCCAATAGCCCTCCATTCCCACTATCACAGAGAGGCTGAACACATACAGGAACTCCAAGCACAATTTGATCACTAGAAGGAGGAAAGAGGATTTTTTATTGGAAAGAATTCATCTCCTTATTGCAGCACAGAGGAATCTGTACTATTAAATATTTACTGATGCATAAGCTCGAAGAAAATGGTGGGTCTGCTATAAAATCCTGCTTGCAAGTACACAAGAGCAGTATAAATTCCCCCTCAGTAATTCTACTTCCTCTGCAGGGAATAGGATTTGCAGCTAGGACAATAAAATGAAGAAATGAATTCAGATGCACAAGATACAATAATAAAAATTAAAATGTAAAATTCAGCACGTAAAAAAGCCCAGCAGCATGGGCTTAGAGCCTGAGGGAACCTTCTTCAGAGAGAACTTCCAGCATAAAGATTTCAAGGCTTGCCTACAGCCATATTCACCTGATCCCTGATCTGGTGATGGTCCAATTTTGAGTGGGAAATTGGGTGAGGGAACAGCAAGAGGCCTCTTCTAACCAGCATTACCACAAACATGCAACTACCCCTGTCCGTGAGCCCTGATACCATAGTAGCACATCCTAATTCTAGAATGCAGCTCTGAGATTATCATGGGCATACTGGTGCTTTGAAAACACCTAAAAAGCAAGATTTGGGGGGTGTTTCCTCTAGATTCTTCATCTTCTGCCTCGTAAGGAAAAAAAAAAATAAATCTTTATTTGCCAGAATGGCATGGAAGTGCTGCTCCACCATCACAGGCAGGTGCTGGAGCTGCAGCTCAGGAGCTGGGTCACTGTAAGTGCAAACTTGTTGTGCAAACTCTGGCCTTTCTAAAAGGTCACATCCACATTATTACAGTTGTATTTTCCCTGGTACTTGTGAATAGCAATCACCTAGCCCTGCATAGCACTTTTCCATCCTTAGCTGTCTGACTCCTTCAGCAAACAAAATCAATTCACTTCTTGCCATTTAAAAGGTAGGGAAACAAAAGCAGAGACAGGCCCAGCGTGGCCAAGGTCACCAAGCAAACACAGCAAAGGATTGCTCTGAGACTGGCTGGGGAGGAACAAGGACATTTGTGAGAGCCACAAATCAGCCCTTGCAGCATCAAGTGGTGCAGACAGGGGCTGGACAGGTGTCTGCTCAGATCTGCTCCAAGCAAAGCTGAGTGGTTGGATATTTCTGCCCTCCAGGGACTCATGGTGCATTAGGAGGGCTGGCTACTTCACCGTGGGGTGACACTGCAAATGCTCAGCACAGCCACCAAAAAAAAAAAAAAAAAAANCCAAATAGCTCAAATGGTGCTTTGTCCAATGCTGGCTTAACCCCAGCTGTTCAGATCCAAGAATGATGCATAAGCCACAAGACTAAGGTTGTATTTTCTATGGGCCACTCTGGTTGTGGTAGAGAGGAACTTGCACACTTCAACCTTCAGCAGCGAGAAAGAGGTACAGAGAATAATCTGAAATTAAATTTGGGATAAAAAAATATCTGCACTTCCATACAAGAAATTGTACACACATCACTAAAAGACTCAGTGGTTTAAAAGCAGCAATATAATAAATAGCATTAACTGTGATACACAGTCAAGGCAACAACAAAAAAAAGCCAAGGCTGGAAAGAACTGGCAATTCTTCCTCTTCAAAACAGACTGAATAAACCCCCAGCAGCTTAATAAAGCCCTGCTTTGAGGGTAAAAGCCAAGCTTCCACCAAGAGCTAGCAATTCATTTTGTCAATACTCAATACAGAGCTGAAGTTTAAACAAATATCCATAAGCATGGGCCAGTTCCATCTAGTGGCATGAATAAGAAGTTTATTCATGTTTATAGCAGCAGGCCACCAGGAATGTGAAGTAACAAGATCAAAGCCACCCTGGGGTCTTGCCCTACATAAACAATAATAAAAAAGCAAGGAAGACAGATGGAAAGAAGCTCTTCCCCACTACCTCAGTGATTTCAGTGCCTATTTATAGGCACAGAATAAGGCTACCTATAAGCAGGCTCTAACATGCCCATCAGCTTTTCTGCAATACAGTCAAGGACAGCAAACTAGAGCTGTTTTAACAGCAAAACAGTCAGATAAACACTTTCCAAGCTTTTTAGTATTTTCTTCTTTTCTTAAAAGGCTCCCACCTGCACCAGAGCACATCAAGCTGGATTTGGGACTTGAATCCCTATGACAGTATCCAGGTGACACAAAATTCTCATCATGACTTCTAAGACACCCACCGACTGTGCAGTGAGGACCCACCACACTGAAGATGTGGTCCCACCCAATTTCACCTCTCTATTACTCCATGTACTCATAACTCAGTCACAGAACACCCTGAGTTGGCAGGGACCCACACAAGGATCAGAGTCAAGTCCTGGCCCTGCACAGGACATCCCAACAATCCCACCCTGTGCCTGGGAGTGATGTCCAGACGCTCCTGGAGCTCTGGGAGCCTTGGGGCTGTGCCCATTCCCTGGGAAGCCTGGGCAGTGCCCCACCACCCTCTGACAAAGCACACCCACGTTGTTTCACTGTGCAGACAGTAAAATCCTCCCCATTACGGTTTTTCCTGCAGTGAATTGAGAGGAGAAGAACACATTAACAGAACAGCTACTGGGAAAACCAGAGCCCACCAGGGACTTGGGTTTAACAGTTCTCTGAACTGACAAGACCTCAGACTGACAGCTGAGGTCACAGGGACTTCCCGGACAAGCTCCTCAAACATGCAAAAATATCATCCACAAAACCACTGCTTCCAACCACTACTATGAGGTAAGGGATCAGCTGCTACGAGGTGAAGCAGGTCTCAGGAGCACACAGAATGCTTACACAAGGATTTCCAAAACCCATTCAAAATCCTTTTAAACACCACATGACATATTTTTAGCTTAACCTAAAAATAGCCACCCTCGGTGCTGTGCATATATTTAATCTCCTGATATTTGAGGGCGTTTCTGGACTGCAGTAACTGGAGCAGAACTCAAATCTGCTCCTTCCACCCCACATTTGTGCTGTGATGAGCATCTTCAGATGGTGCTGGAATTTAAACTGACAGTCAAGGGGAGACCCCCCTTCTCAACACAGTGTAATGCATTTTTCCCCCCCACTTACAGCATTTGAAATCTTGAACTCCCACATACCCAAGATGGGACTAAACTCAAAGTGCTCGTCTGGCTCCAGCTCAAGGCAACAGGACTAGACAGAAAGCAGGGGAGGTAGGAACTGAGATCCCAAACGAACAGGGGGAAGGGAAAAAAAAAAAAGAGCAACTTGAAAGAGATGTCAGCAACATCAAATCACTGTGTTTTAGCCTCTCCCCCACACAGAACACCACTGTTGCTCACCTACACTGACAGAAGAGCATCAACTCCTACTTTGTGCCTGCAGGCAGCAAACGTGTCTGCTGGTAGCCTGCGAGCAAGGTGAATTTCTGGCTCATTTCAAGCTGCTAAAACAAGCTACTTAAATAATGCAGGGCTTGTGACAACCACCAAAACGAAAAGCTAAAAATGCAGTCCTTAAAAAAAAAAAAAAAAAGCATGACAGAAGGGAAATATACCAGCCTGACTTACTGTCAAGCATTTCACTGAAACATTTCAAAGGGTTCACGATTTGCTGGGGGCTGCTCCTTGTAACAGGCACTGAGCAAAAGCAGGGGGAGTTTAACAGTGGTTGATAGTGTTAAGCAGCATCATCCCAACTGAAAATTAAAAATCCCCTGATCATAAGCCCAACAAGAACTGCTGGGCATGAACAAATCCTATTTGCTATGCACAAGGCAGCTACTGCCACTGCCTCACACCCTGCAAAGGGACAGAGCCAGAGGTCAACACGTGGGGCTGCAGCAGGGCTCCTGCCAGCAGGTTTGCTCAGTTCCAAGCCTGGGGAAAGTGGAAAAAGCATTGATTCCAGCCCAAAATCCTTACCCAGGCCTCTGAAGGCAGGAGTGTGTGGCCAGTGGCTCGCAGGAAAGATCGCCTGGTTTCCAGCAGCAAAATCTGCCACAGGTATTGGCCAAAAGCTCCTCTCAGGAGCACAGACCAGAGGCAGACCTGTGACAAGAGCATCCACGCAGCTCTGCCATCAATTTTTGGACCTGTAGCATGTGCTGAAGAGAAGCAACAAACCTGAAGATCATTTAATAACAGAACTGGCTGATGAGTTATAAAGTATTCCCAAAGTGTTTCCCACATTAGCAGCTGGCTTGGTTTACCACACGAGTTTCTAAACAGATACACTTCTGAGAATGGGAAGACAGGATTCCTGAGATGTGAGAAAAATCAAGGAACAGAAACTGAAATGAACAATAAAAAGAGCCAGGTAACATTTCCAGTGCAGAAAGCCACAGAACTGGTTTCACCACACCAAAACAGAAGACAATATAATGCAAAAAATGTTTTGTGGCAAGTAAATCCAACCTGAATGTTCACCTCCCCTGACTGACAAGACACCCAACACAGACAGTTCAGAAAGTATCCCAGCAAAGCAGCCACTATTTCCAAAACCACACCAGCCTGCAACTGGCTCCAGCAGCTCCAGGGCAGGCCATGAATGAAGATGGAAAAGAGGAATGAATCTGGCAGCAATCACAGCTTCCAGTTACCTCCCAAAAGTTCCCTCTTCCTCACCCTCTCTTACCCAAGGAGAAAAGCACTGCAGGGAGTGATGCCCTTTCCTCCCAGGCTTACCACTGGTAACTCCAGAGTCAGGAGTGTGCCCAAGAGCACATCAGGAGATGTTCCAAAAAGAGAGGCAACAGATTAACACAGGACAGGCTACATCTCCCTGTCAATGCTCCAGGCTAATGAAAATTGCTTACTCAGGAGCAATCAAGAGAACAGACATTTAGGGATTACTTGGCTTCAAATCCTCAGCTAGATTTTTTCCCCATTTTTTAAGTCTGCTCAGGACTTACAGGAAACATCTTGGCTGTCTGTACATCACAAGACTTCTCATCAACCTTAGTTGCAGTTCATTTCATCAAGGTCACAGTATCATAATTATTAATCATAATTGTTTGAACTACCCAATCATCATTTTTATCTGAAACACAAAGTACAAGAGGAAAGAAATGTACCCAGTTCTACCTAATTCACCTAACAGCTGGCCACATACATTGGCACCAGTTTTCCTTTCCAAACCTGCAAAATATTTGCATTTCCCTAACAAAATAGCTGCTCTGGGAGCTGCTCTCTAAAATGTAAGACTATTTTGAAACAGCTGTATTCATTTTCCAAAACTGGGCAACTTAAACGGAAGTTTCCCATTCCTTTGAGCTATTCCCTGGTGATTGGCATCAAAGTCAACTTCTGGACACTTCAGTGCCTTCCCAAGACCCCCATCAGTCTCTCTGCCAAATAACAGGGCTCCGTATCATCCCATCTCCCTGACCAGCATCACACTCCTCATTTTGATGCACGCAAAAAAACACTCTGTGCAAAGAGGTGGAAACCTTTGGATCTGTCATTCCCCCTCCCCCTCATTCAACTGAGTCCTGAAAGAAAGTTAAATCTACAAATTCTAGTTGGAAAGAAGAGTTAATGCCATTACCTTGAGCAGGTCATTTTTAGAGTGAAGTGAAAAACTAAGGTTTTGAGGGAGAAAGAAGCATCCCTGGAGTTAGTTCCTATAAAGGCAGTACTCTGCCTGCCTCAGACTTCTGGCATGTGCAAGATCATCCACTGTAATCCCCTAAATCCAAAACCTCCCTCCCACATCACAAACACAGGTGCCAGCTTGGCATTTCATGTTGATGCAACAATTCAGACACCAGCAGCTCAGCACTTGGCTACAGACCTACACACAAACCCAGCCTTGCTCTGCTCACAGCCCGTCTCCCAAAGCTTCATTTAGAAGAACTGATTTGTTCTGATTTTGTGCTATGAGGGTGGGGATGAATGGAAGAGCATGTGAAACCACGTAATTTGCAGCTCTGTTGCTTCCAGAGCGAGTTTTACTTCCAGTTTCCTTTCTCTGAACTCACACGTCGTTTCCCTTCCAGGGAAAGGCCAGGGGCTGCTTTGATCAGCACCAAGATTCAGACACCAGTGGGTTTAAAGAGCTGGACTCCACAAACCCCCAGGTGCTGCACTTACCTGCCACAGCTCCACACAACATTAATTGCAGCTGCCTTCTCTTTTCCATAAACCCAGCAGGCACACGGAAAAGAGCAGAGAAATGCCCTGTGAGCCCCAGGATATATAGCAGAGTGCTCTTCTGTTACTTGTACTTCATAGATCCCTCCAGGAGAAAGGACAGAGCATTTCCTCTCCAAATCCCCAGTAGTTTTCCTACCTTTTTTCTTTTCTTTTTTAAGGGATCCTGAATGCCACTTTAAAGAGCTTAACAGAACAAAGAAATCCAAGCGCAACCTTTTAAGTAGTTATTTAACAAGTTGGATGAACATCTTCAGGAGCATTCAGGTTCTCATCTTAGCACTGTTTTCAGTGGAGAGGAAATAGAAATAAGGGATTTAAGATTGCTGGGACAGGCAGTGGCACTGACATTCACACTGATGAGCAACCAGCAGCCTGCTCAGCTCACAGCCCTGTTTGCAGGGGCACTGAGAGCAGGGAGAACCAGGCTGAACACAACCAGCAAACTGCTGTGAAAAGCAGCAGAGAGGGATAAGTAGAACAAAACCAAGAGGGCTGGAAAGCACACAGTCAGGTTTAGTTCCAGTGGCAGCCAGAGGACTTGAAAATCACAAGGAACTGACAGGCTCTGATGGCATCCTGGATGTTGTGCAGCTGCCCATCAGACCAACGCAGGAAGCCACCTAAGCTGCACTTGGGAAGCTGTGTTCCAGAAAAAATTAAAAGCATAATGGCCCACCAGAAAAAAAATGTGGAAGGGGGTGTTTCTGTATTTTAAATGTGACCTGAACTTATCACAAAAAACTTTGCTTTCAAACACAGCACACCTCACCTTGTTCACAAAGCTGCTGACAACACAAAAGCTGAGACTTGACCTTGAGGTGGCACACAGCGAAAAAAACCTGACTTACTGCAGCAGCCCACCTTGGCAAAAAAAAAAAAGGTCTCTGCCAATCTGCACAGCACTTTCAGAAGTATTGACTTAAAAGCCTGCCACCAACCCTTCCAGGTGTCAAACATCCCAGAGTGAGGGACTTCCAAAAAGAATGACTTCACAGGTCATATATTCTGGTTACAACAGCCATGCCCTTTTTTAGGGCCACATTAAGCATCTGCACTTGCCACAGTTCCAAAGGTCAGCAGCCAGAAGCTGTGGCTTCATGTTCAGAAGGGTTTCACTTCAATACCTGTTAAGGATAGTCATATTCCCATACCATAGCTTGTTTCCTCCTCTCACACTGAGCTCCTCCAGCATTTCTTACAGCCTTGAAAGGAAATGCCCTGGAAAATGTTTTTGTAGGATTTAGATCAGATACCCTCCACATATCCAGTATGGTGGAATTGGGAGAACAGAATTAAGGTGGTAAAATAAACTGCAAGAAGGGGGAAGATGTTAAACTACAGCTTAAGCTGATACAGCCACAGCCTACCCCTAACACTGAAACTACACGTGCTCCTCCTGCAAGGTCAGGCACTTTTGAGAGATGCTTTTACACAAACAATTAAGGGTTTAAATATATACAAGAGCCAGTTTAGAGCCAGACTGGGCCAACAGGCCAAGCTCACAGTGATAAGTCTGAAATGGTCTTACCTACTGAGAGTAAAATACTGACAGAAACCTCATAAGACAGGTGCCAACACCTGAGCAACAAATCCATGCTCTGCACCAATTTCTGCTGGAAAGTGTAAAAAATAAGCTGCCTCTTGCACCCAACAACTGCTGCAGGAGGAGCATGGTCATGGAAGAACTGCAACTACCTCCTTACTGCTCCAGCACTGCGGATCACCACTTGTCAGAAGATTTTCCAGACAGCCAGCAACAGCCTTTGTAAAACTGGGCTTTGTTTTGTTTACAGCCACGTGTAGCCTTGTGGCCAATTCCAGCCCAGCAAACTCAGTGAAAACCCAAGGCAGCCTTCCAGACTCATGACAGTTGTCCAGCCTGACTTCATGCATGTCACGTGGCAGTTTGAGTATGTTAAAATAGCAGAAAAGCAAAGAGGCTGCATTTGAGGTAAGTACCATTATCAGAACAAAAACCAGTGAAATTAGACGGTGGCTGGATTTAGAGATGCTCTACATCCAGCATGAATCCCTTCTGAGACTACTAAAGTTCACAAATGAATGAATTATGAGCTAAAAAGTGAGGAGATAAGAGCTGCACATTAATTCTCCAGGTCCACAGTCCTGTAGATTAACAGGACTGTACAGTACCCGCCAATCCCAAGGCAAACCAACATTTACAGACACAGGACTACAAAAACCACCACAGGCCACAACGAGGAGGTTACACAGGCTGCACTCAGAGCAGTTGCTAAGGAGAGACTGTTTCAGGCAGTGAATCCTGTGCCCACCCTTGGTCAACACACTCGTGTCCAACACTGGGTGAGTCCTCACAGCGGAACAGAAATTCTCTTCTGGGTGTTGCAATATCAGACAGATTATTTAACCACCTGGGCTGGAGGGTCAGTAACAACAGCCACAAACTGCTAAATAAACACAAAGACATTGAGCTGAGGAGCACTCTCCAGACACTGTGTCCAAGGCAGAGGTGTGTTCCAGCCGTTGTGAGCTGGTCTGTGCTAGTCCTGGCAGATGCAAGGGCACCTCCCAGTTGATACACAATGAAGCCTGCTCCACTACAAAAGGATTCTGTTTCAACAATCTATAGAAAACTATTTACATTAGCCAAGTTACTGCTCCCAGGTCTTGCTCATCCGTAGCTGGAAATCCCAGCAGCATGGGAGGCATTAAACGCCCTCCCCGCTGGTTTCCTGAAAGAAGGAAAGAGCTGCTTTTCCTGCATCCCCATTATGCTGCTGCTGTCATCTCCCTCAAATTGCATTTCAGCACACGACAGCAGAGCAGGGAGAGGAGGAAAGTCCTCAGCAGCATCGTGGCTGTGCTGCAGGCAGCTGTCAGCACTGCTGTCCCTTCCCTCTGCAAACCCCCTGAAATGCGTTTGCCCAACAGAGCTTGTACTTGCCAAGGGGTACATGGGCCAGTGCTCTTTCCAAGACTGGCCTTCAAGCAAAAATGATCTGCAAGAAGCATCAGGGAGAGGTTTTCCTTCCCCCTCTATCACACAAAATGCATGTCTTTGGGATGGGATTTGGAAGTAGAAGTGTAAATCCATTCCTCACTCTCATTTTGCAAGGGCTGCAAAAAGCCAACCCTTGCCTGCTTTCCTCCAAGGAATAACAGGAGCAGTGCCCACAGCTTAGTAAGAACATGTCAGTCTGGATAAAGCAGTACAGGAGCCTTGTGCAAGGAGTGCTTTGGACAAAACATATTACTTGAGGCCATTTTTCATCCTTATATTCACCCAAAAAGAGATTTCAGCTAGTGCAGATCCCAACCACCTTGTACTGCAGAGCAGCATCATGTGATGCCTCTACAGATCCCATCCAAATGTTTCTCTGAATAATGCATACAGTTGCTTGGCCTCCTTGCAGAGGAGAGCAGGCTGAGGGTGAGCAACACCATGCTTGGCCTCCGAGGCCAACTGAAAACATTTCAGGTCACCCTGACACCCACAAAACACTCCCAGTTTTATTTCAGCACATCAACTTTGCTTCTTGTAAGGAGGGGCAATCACAGCCTCCAAAACTCACCCTGGGAGCAGCTGGGCACCACCAGCATCAGCACAGGAGTGGGGCTCCCTAAAGCCAGAGAGGAAGCCACACATTTAATTTAAATTCCCACTGACCTGGGTCAGGAACACTGTGAGATGACATCGTGGCTCGGGGTAGCAGCTGCCCCATGGTGAAATCTTTCCCTAAAGCCCAATGCTTTTTCCACTTAATCAGGCACTGACAGTTCCCCTCATGAACGCAGGGAGGGAACCACAGCAGGGTTGGTAATTAGGAGAGAGGTGTCATTCAGAAGGAATATCATTTCCCATCGTCAGGAATTAAGCTTTCTCAAGGATTGTTATGAATTTGAAACCACTGCAAGCCCTTAAGCACTGACCCAGAGGAAAAACACCACTCCCGAGATAGTCCAAAATAAACCTGAAATTCTATAAAAGTGACATGAAGGCTGCTGAGAACGAGATTATCTCAGCTCAGTGAGATGCTCATTATCTCCCATCTTGGTGCTTTGGCAAGGATAACGATTCAGCCACCAGGACACTGCTAAGTGGCTTTTCCCCCCCTCTTTTTCCTGTTATCTATGCCTACCCCTCCCCAATTTCCCACTTCCAGTAACATGCTTAAAAACGATACTATTCCAGAGTGATGTTGACCAGCCCTTTCTTCAGCTCCTTTTCAAACACAGGAACTCCCAGCCTGTACACAAATGACTTTATCTCCTGGACTGTTAACTGGGAGACAGCTGCTGTCCCCAGGCAGCCGTGTGTTTCACACCTTCTGCTGTATTTAAAAAGGCACCTATCCCACTGGGATTGGTCCTACTGGGAGTAATCCCAGTTACATGAAGCACCTTGAAACTCCACCATCACTTCAGTGCACACACAGGCTTTGGAGACCATTAATGCCTCGTCTTTAGGTAGTTATGATGATGTTCAAATCCAATAATTTAAAGGGAGTCTTAAAATATCTCCAGATCAAATCCATCTGCAAAGAAAAAACCCCCCAAAAAAATTCCAAACTTCCAGTGAGAGGAATTAGTGGTGCAGTTCTGACTGTTGCAGAAAGAATGCAGCCAGTGGCAAGCCCCAACACCCAGCACTGCCAGCGCTCAGACACAGTAAACCACTCACAATGGCTTTAGAAAGATATAAATAAAAATAAGACACCCATTCCAAATTAATGAATGGGAGCTTCTTCCAGCAGGCACTAAACAACACCCAAAGGGCTCCACATCTCTTGCACTTGGGTTTGTGCTACTCCAGGCTGCTAATCAGCTCCTGGCCCCTGGGATATGCTTCCTGTCTCTCTCCAGCTGTGCTGGAGCCGCCGGAATTGTGTGTTTGCCCCACCTATTCTTGCCACAGGACTTTTCAGTGATTTGTGTCCAATTTCAAAGCACAAGGCTCGCCAGTGGCAGGAACGCCCACTGCATTCTCAGGCAGACAAAGCACTGGTCTACCCCGGAATTTGAACTTCCGAGGCAGCTCCTGAAACTCCAGCCCAGGAACAGGCTGCCAGCACCCTGCAGGAATCCACACTGTACCTTATCACCAGTAACACCTGCCTCAAGTGTTCTTCTAGGAACTGCTGTTCCTGTCCTGACTGCCTGCAGCCAGGCCAACCAGAAGGAAAACATTCTAGGAAGCAAGAAAAAGAGATGGAAGAAAGCCTGTTACCACAATGCACTATCTCCAAACAGGCTGAACGTCTAAAGATCTTCAGGAAATCTGTCTGAATCCCTCCCAAGTCTTGGTGTTCCAGGCACAAACTCCTGTCAAGATGATTGTTTATTAACATCCAGTCACACCACGAAGACACCCAGCACATGAAATCTATTAACATGTTTACAATTGCAGAAGGCCTGATGTAAGGCAGTGGAATTTTTGCACAGCATTCATCCTGGAAATTAAAAGCACATATTAAAGCTGTAAATTCCACAGTTCTGGAATTAAAAACTGTCCCTCGGATCCTACTAGTCCTAAACAAAATGGTTTTTAGCACATGGTTTGAACTGCACATTCCTATGGTCCTGTACCTGTTCAGGGATGTACCAGAACCTGCTCAAGATTTGGGTCTGCAGAATGATGGGTCTCAGATTTCCTGCCTCACCTTCCAAACAGGTTGCTGAAGGAAAAACCCTCATGCCATCCTCTCTGAAAGCAGGAGAGGCCATGCAAGCTGAGCATGCAAAGGCCAAATGCCTGATGGGGGACACCTGCCTTTCCCTCCACTGCTATCACTGGAAACCTGCAACAGCTCCAAAGTGCATCAGGTGGGAGAGCAGAGATTGTTAAGAAAGAAAAATCAACCTCCACAGAATAGAGAAAGAGATCTGCCCATAGGTCTTATGACCAGGACTGGCTGTGACTCTCAGGCACCAAGGAATTCCCCCTAGAACTGCTACCTGAAGCAAAGCAGGAGCCTGCTGTCCCACAGGGAAAGAAACACAAGAGAGAATGCTCTGAAAAGCACATGGACATCAAGCTTTAGTCTCTCAACATCATGCCTGGATTATGGAAATAAAAGTGTACAGCAGCAACGTCAGCTTTTCTCTTTCAAAGCATCAAAGGTCTCAGGACAGCGACCAAACTGTAAGAAACTGAACAGAAACATCAACTACTAAATTTATTTGTATGAAAAGTGCTCTAAGCATCTGTCAGTAAGATTTTAAAGTAAGGTATTGGAGGACACTCAAAGACAACACTCCAGGTCATAAAGCATGTGAGATGAAAGGAAAAACCTCCCAGGCTGGGCTGGCAGGTGCAAGCAGCTGTTATCCACCCAGGGATCCAGCCAGCACAGCTGCAAAGCCAGGCATCCATAGGATGACTCTTTAAGCCAATCTACATTTTGCCCACCCCAAAGCACTGCCCCGGGCGAGCTCACGCTCCTCTCTTCACACACACTCTGGAGTTCCCCACAGCTCTTCAGCCTCAGAAGACTTCGGTGGGATCCCGACCTGCCTCCAGCCATCCAGGGGAACAAGCTCACCTCCAGGGGCAGAAAAACTCACTACATAAACGCAGTGTACATTAACGCTGTGCTCTGTCTACCACGCCGGGCCGGCACTCTGATCAAGAGAGAAGGGAAAGAAGAGGAGGAAGAGGAGTATCTCTTACACTGATCCCTCAGCTCCGAGGACAGCTGTGTTTGGGGTTTCTTTCCTGCAGCAGCTCCCACAGCAGATGCCTGAAATGCCGAGATGTCCCAACGCCACCGAGTGCTCCCACACTGACAGGGGTCAGAAGAGAACAATCTTTTACCCTCCTCTGCCCACGAGAGGTTATCCCCGACGCCCGGGCCGGGGTACCCGGGACAGCCGTAAGGAGCTCCCGGAGAGCAGCGCCTGTCCCCGGGTGCCCCTCGGGGCTGCGGGGGGACACAGAGGGGGTGCACGGAGGTGAAGGGACCCCCCTGGCCCCGGGAAGGGGGAGAAGGAACCGGCCCTGAGGGGATGGAGGGCGGAGGGAAAGGACCCAGTCCTGAGGGGAGCTGGGGGGGGAGGGGGTGTCCCCGATCCTGAGGGAAAGCGAAGAGGAAGGACTCGGCCCTAAATGAAAGTGGAGGGGTAAGGGAGGACGGACACGGGGAGGACGTCGCGAGGGACCCGTCCCTGAAGGGAAGCGCTGCGGGAGAACGACCCGTCCCCTGACGGGAAGAGAGGGGAAGGACCGGCCCTGAAGGGACGCGAGCGAAGAGGAACGGACGGAACGGTCACCGGGCCCTGAGGGGACGCGAAGAGGGCGGGGCGGGGGGAACGACCCGTCCCTGAGGACAGGCCCCAGCCGGGATCAGCGCCCGACCCAGCAGCGAGGGGTCCGGCGAGGCCCAGGGACGCCCCGGGGCGGCCCCTCTGTCCGTCGGGCGGCAGGGCTGTCCCGGCACTCACCGGCTCCGCGGGACGGAGGGGTCACCGCGGCACTCACCGGCCCCGCCGCCCCTCCGGCCCCGCTTCATTTAACCGCCGCTCCCGCCGCTTCCGCCCGGCCCGCGCCACGTGACCGCGCCGCCCCGCACCATAGAGAGACGGCGAGGGAGAGACAGAGCGGCGCGGGGGGACGGGCGGGCCGGGCCCGGCGAACCTACCATAGAGAGAGGGGGCGGTCGGCCGGTGCCGCGCCACGCCCCCTGCCGGGCGGGCGGTGTTCCCGTGGGGAGGGGGCGCGGCCAGCGCCGCACGTGTGTGCGGGGCGGGGTCCGGGGGGGCGGGGCAGAACTTTTTGGGGCGCTCGGCGATGGGGAGTGGGGTCCGGGACCCCTGCACTGGACCCCCACGCTGTCCCCTTCAGCTCTGGGTGCTCGTGGAGGTCAAGCGAGTGACAGGGAACCCTCCAGGACGCCGCGTTTGTAGATGGGAACGTCCTGCAAGAAGAGTAGAAAATTGAACTTGAGGGATTGAAGTGACTTGCCAAGCTGCCAGAAAAGGAGACAGCCGATTCATTGAGCTCCGCAAGATTTCCCAAGAGAAATGGGAAAATTATAATTGCGTTTTCAAGAGGTTCACGTTGTAGATAAGTCATGGAGAAGCCCCTCTAGAGCACAGCCCACCCACTGGAGCAGGCTACAGGGATCCTCCTCCCTCTTAGCACCAAAAGGAAAGCAGAAATCAGGAAAACTTCACAAAAAAGCAGTTATTAAAGAAAACAGCAGTGCCAGTGTTTGACAGAGCACTGAAGGACTGACAGGATTTCCTGCTCCAGGTAATGAAATTGTTCAGTTCTTGCTGCTGGCTCACAGGAGTGGTGGGCTACCTGGTCATTTGTTCATATTGTGAAATTACTCAAAGAATAAAAAACATTTTATTTGTGCTCTTATTTATTTATTTATTAAACCAAATTATGGCCCAGAAAAAAACCCCAGCTTTCAGCATCAGGGAGGGAAGGCACTGCTGCAGCACAAACCAACACTGAGCACTATCCTCAGACTTGCTCCTGTCCTTCTTCATTTGCAAAGCAGTAGTAATTAGGAAAAAAAAAAACAACAAAACAAGAAAGCAAGGATTCATCAACATTAGTGAACCTTTCCTTAAGGGGGAGATTATAATTTCTTTCTGCAAACTGAGGTTTTGGAAAAGTATCAGGAGAAATAATGAGATTAGAAGGGAAAAAGATTAAGGTGAATTAATGAAACAAAGTATTTTCCCCGCAGAGGAGGATTTTCATCTGGGCAGTCCATGTAGATCTGTTAAATCAGTTGCATTTCAATACTTTGTCCACTCTTTTCTTTTGATTCCCATAAATATTTTAACAAACAAAACAGTGGCTACCGAGAGTTTAAAGTTGTGAGTTTATTGCATATGTAACAAAAATGAACATGACCTCCTGGGTCCAGCCTACTATACAATCACTGTTTATTCCAGCTGGTTCCATAACCACATTAAATAGAACTAGTATTTCTTTAAATACTTTGATTTAGACATAAAATGAAACATTAGTGTACAACTTCCACAAAATAAATCTGCAATAAAAACAGTGGGAAGAATAACAAGGATAGCAGCAATACTTAAAACATGACATTACAAAATAATAAATTAAAAAAATACATTATAAAGTGGTTGAGGAACAACAACAACAACAACAAAAAAAAAATTAACAGATTAAAACCAGATCCATACTGTGTTTCTGGGAATTTGCTGTGCCACACGGCCCTGAACCCGGGCACTGGCTCCAGAGGGCCTGGTGGCTGATCAGTAATTTACAAAATCTGTTGGATTTTACAACCACCTCGACTTGAACTGAGGACAAACTGCTGAGCGAGCGCCGGTCGCACCGTCTGAAGCTTCGAGCAGCCTTTTTGGAGCAGGGTCTTGTCTAACATAATGCCCAAGTGAACACTCACACCCATCCAACAGTCTCGTTTCTTCCCGGTGGAACACACGAGCAGAGTGGTGGTTTCCTACATCCCTGAGCGTAGAGTAGAGGCTGAGGAGCAGTATCAGGGCACTGCTGATGGAGCAGCTGCGGGGCTTGCCGTGGGACAGGAACGACAGACACGCTGTACCTTGTTATTTCCTTCGGGTCAGATCCAAGAGTATCCGCGCACAAGGTGGAACGTGGAATGACAAAATGAACACACGACTCCATGGTATTCTTTGGGCAAGTTTGAGAAGTAACGACCAAGTTCAAGTGCTGGCAGACCGAATGGGAATGGACACACAAATTCAGACAGCTGAGGTTATCCCAGACCTCTGAGAGCCACTGGCTGAAGCCGTGCTAACTCCTGTTGGCTTTTTGTCCTTCCCTGGCCTTGGAACTGGGCACAGGAAGAACAGGCCATGGCTCCAAAGCCATTCTGCCTCGCTTCTTGCTGTTCCTCCATCCACCCAACCAGCTTTAAGGCCTGCCTCAAATGCATGTACAGATTAAGACAAAAAATGTCTTTGTCATCACTGAAGTGGCACAAAATTGCAAAGACAAAACGACGGGAGAGGTGGTGAAGCTGTTGAAAAGAGAACTGAAATAATTTAAAAGACAGTGCCCTATTCTCATTACTGTCAGCACGGAGGAGGTACCTTGACGAGGGCTTTTAAATACAGCAAAAAACAGACGGACTTTTCGAAACAACAATCCTTGCCTATTCTTATTTTGTGCATTCAATAAAACACTGACCTAGCAAAGACATTAGGAACTATCTTATGTCAACTGGGTCGTTGACATAAAGCTACTTGACCTATAGATCTCCAAATCAGGGGCCTTTCCCTTCACCTCGCTTGGTTTGTACTGAGCCAGTTGTGCTGCAGGTGTGACAGGATTTTTATTAGGGGTGGGTTATAGTATCTGGGTTTGGGGTTTGGGGTTTTTTACACTCTTTTTAGTGAAAAATCCACATGAAACTGCATGCAAAGCTCTTGGGCAATAATCCATTTTGCATTTTTCCTATCTGACTGGTTTATTGCACATTCAAACGTACTGAAAGGATTAAATACACTCTATGAACAGGTTTGACTTCAAAGCAATTTGGAAAATCCAGGGTTGTGGGGACTCTGCTACTCAGCCCGGGACCGTAGGGATGCTGTCTGCCAACTGCTGCACATCCCAACAACCAGGACTGCAGAAACAGCTTTCCAAGTGCCAAAAAATCCCTACAGAACATGGGGCTGAACATGCCTCTCCTGTACAGTCCTGCAGGATGAGCATCTTTAGCCACCCTGTGCAAAATTCACAATATGGTACAATTTTACACCTCCAATGCAACTCCCGACAACAAATCACAAGAATTATGGTCAATGGCAAAAAGAAAACCACAAACAAACAAAACAGAGAAAGATGCCAGGGTTCTGACAAGTGTCTACTTTCTGTCCTATCACAGTTTAAAGCTATTACCAAATTCAATTAAAAAAAGACAAAATAGAAGTATTCCAGTAGACATCTCCTAAGGATAGGCTCTTACCCACAGCTGAATTTCAATGCACTATTCCATAAACATAACATCTGTTAAGTGTTTCAGTCATGAATCTCTCTAAAAATCAGGCTTGTCAAAGAGAAAAAAAATCCTATACAAGCAAGTCTGCTTAAGTTTAGACATGTTTGATAGATAATTGGGTCTCTCTGAAGCCAGGTTATTTGTTAAAATATTGTCTCATCTTGGTGTGCAAACTGGAAAAATATTAGTGATTCAGTGTCTTAGGTTACATTGTAAGATGTAACCAAAAGTAAGTATTCTATCACCATCTGTTAAAACCAAGTGGGGCAGTGTTGTCTCTTCCATGACACAGCCCTGACAACTCCATCCAGGGGGATATTTTCTGATTATGGGCCATCAAGCCTCACTGCATGACTGATAAAATTACATCAACCCATTGTGAGATGCTCNCCCTCAGCTCACCACGGCACTGGGCAGCAGGACCAAGAACCTGGACTTCTATTGGAAGTGGGACAAGGATGAATACGAGAAACTGGCAGAGAAGAGGCTCACAGAGGAGAGAGAAAAGAAAGATAGCAAACCAGCTCAGCCCACCAAGAGGGAACTTCTGCAGCACCGAGACTACAAAGTGGACCTGGAATCCAAGCTGGGGAAAATCATTGTTATCACCAAAACTATCCTTCAGTTAGAGATGGGAGGGTATTACTGTAACATATGTAACTGTGTGGTGAAAGATTCCTTTAACTTCTTGGAAGAAACACTTTGAGGTGAACAAGAAGATGGAGAAACAGAAGGACTATGACATTGATGAGAGGCTGAAGGAACTCATAAGGAGAAGGCCAAAGCCTACAAGAAGAAGAAGCAGAGAGAGGAGGTGGGTGGAGTAAGATTTGACCTTTGAAGAGAATGATGAAATGGCAGCTGTGATGGGTTACTTGGGTTTTGGCTCAACCAAAAAGGACCACTGAGGAGGTCCAGATTCTCCTCTTTCTCTACAGGGAATTCTGGATAACTCTTCAAAGATTTGATTGAGCACTTGTGTGTAAATCTCCCAGGAGAAGTTGGCTGGAAGAGTTGAAAACATTTCCATGCTCTACCTGAGCTGCAGATCAAGCCCTGCCTCTCATTAGCTTCCCTTCTTCTGTGCACTAGATCTGCCTGCTCAGCTGCTCTGTGGCCATGTGTGTGCAGAAAAATGCTCTGTTGGGTACATTTTTTTTGTCAATAATGTGCAGCCATTCTGCACAGGTGGCCTGGTTCCTTTTCTTTGTGTTTTTGGCCCATAATTTCAGTGTCTTTAAGGTAGCGGAGAAATTTTTCCCCGTGACTGGTCTAGGATTGAGCCAATGAAAAAAAGGTGTGTAGAGTTTGCCAGAAATAAATGGAACATTTTATTGGGCCCATGATGCCTCTGGTCATCAAGGACAAGATGTGACATACTAATGGGCTCATGACCGAGGGGTGGACTTGACCACAGACAGTATCTCACAGGTCATCCCCATCTGTGAGACCTGCACTGCAATCAAACAAGCCAAGCTGGTGGAGCCTCTGCGGTATGGTGGAAAATGGTTGAAGTATAGGTATGGGAAAGTGTGGCAAATAGATGACCCTTCCCCAAACACACCAAGGCAAGCGTGCTAACCATGGTGGAAGCCACCACGGGATGGTTGGAGACCTACCCTGTGCCTCATGCCACTGCCCAGAACACCATCCTGGGGCTGGAAAAGCAAGTGCTGTGGAGACATAGCACCCCTGAGAGAATCGAGTTGGACAATGGGACTCATTTAAAGAATAACCTTACAAACACCTGGGCCAGAGAACATGGCATCAAATGGCTATTTCATATCCCCTATCAAGCACCAGCTGCTGGGAAAGCTGAATGGTGCAATGGACTAATTAAGACTACCCTGAAGGCACTTGGCGAGGGAACCTTCAAAAATTGGGAAGTGAATTTAGCAAAGCCACCCGGATGGTCAACACCCGAGGCTCCATCAACCGAGCTGGTCCTGCCCATTCTGAACCCTTGCACACAGTGGATGGAGATAAAGCCTCTGTGGTACACAGGAAAGATATTCTAGGAAAGACTGTTTGGACTGGTCCCACCTCAGGCAAAAGCAAACCCATCCGTGGAATTGCTTTTGCTCAAGGACCTGGTGGGTAATGCAGAAAGGTGGGGAAACCCATTGTGTACCACAAAGAGACCTAATGTCAAGTGAGAACTGTGTGTAAGGTATCATTGTGTGTGTATATAAAAGCAGAATTTAAAGACTGTATTGATTTGGGTGTGAGGCAGATGGTAACAGAATAAGGGGTGGATAATGTCTTAGGTTACATTGTAAGATGTAACCAAAAGTAAGTATTCTATCACCATCTGTTAAAACCAAGTGGGGCAGTGTTCTCTCTTCCATGACACAGCCCTGACAACTCCATCCAGGGGGATATTTTCTGATTATGGGCCATCAAGCCTCACTGCATGACTGATAAAATTACATCAACCCATTGTGAGATGCTCCACCCAGCAGAAGGAGCAAAGCATTCCTACCTGGATATAATCTGACCTTGGGAACACCACAGTCAGCCCTCACCTAGTGCATTCCCAGAGGACAAGAGCTACATAACCACCACTGGACCACCAGAGGAAGACCAAACCCTTCCACAGGATCACTGCTTCATTGGAACCACATCTATCACTCCAAGAGGATGCAGCCACCACTTACTCAGACTGCCACCACCACCCTGACCAACAGGCTGTCAGGTCCTTTCCTGACTGTCAGTTTAAGCCAGTGTTTTCTGTATTATTGCCTTGTTATTTATACTAGTAAAGAACCGTTATTCCTATATTTCATATCTTTGCCTGAAAGCCTCCTAATTTCAAAATTATAATAATTCGGAGGGAGGGGGGTTATATTTTCCATTGCAATGGAGTCTCCTGCCTTCCTTAGCAGACACTTGTCTTTCAAACCAAGACATTCAGGTATTGGATTTGCTTTTGTTTCCCCTGTGTTAGAGAACAAACCTTTTAATATTAGTTTCAGATATTGGAAAACCTAGCCTTATATGGCTCTCTGGAGAAATTTTCATCCCTACAGAACTGAAGTCATAAATTCTTCCAATAGCTTTCTGTAACATTTAGAATGTATTCACTATATAGTTCCCC
>VZUA01092846.1:52323-63107 GCA_013401035.1 Horornis vulcanius
AATCAAATACCTCAAATATTTCCTCTCTGGATACTTCAATACGACAGTGACCAGCTTGGGGTTGCTGAAGAGAAAGCTCATGTCTAAGAACTTTCAACTTTTGTACCAAGTCTCTTTCATATCTCTGTGCAGGCAACTCCTCACCCTCTTCCAATGATCCCTCATTTGGAGCTGGTAGAGGCTGCTGGCTGGGCTCTTTTAGCTGGCATTGATGGCTTGGAGAAAAAAAAAGGACAATATTTATTCTGGACACATAACAAGAAAGAATATGTAAAACAGTGATGCAGGAAATTATTAAGCTTCTCTAAGAGGAACATGAAGTGAAATGTGTATTCAGCTGGATACTTCTGTACCATCATTACCCTAAATTCAGGGATGTAAGGAACAGATACTTAAAGAGTTTCAGCATTTTTGAACTGTTTTTACACGGCAAAGCATGGTGGAAGGCTCTGGAGAATGATCACTGATTGCTGACTGAGCAGTAATTAAAGTTTGTGTGGTATTCTCCCACACAGAGAGAACTTTCAAGAGTTCAACATGGAAAGAGATCTCTAATGGAACAAACAACAGCTTTATAAAGGGAACTGTCTAACAACTGCCACGGATTTTATTCCAGCTCCATGCAAAATGAGCCTGGGGGTTCCTGACACAGTAAAAATACTGCATCTGTGGTTGTTAAGAGAGAAAGATATACTTGTCCCAAACAGTTGCAGCTTCATACACTCAACTATCCTCATCCATCAGTGCTTTATTTGGGTCGTAGAGCAACTATTTTTTAGATACAGAGATTCCCTGGCTGGCTTCAAGCACAGGAAAAAGTCTGGTCTTGGGCACAAGCAGCACTGCCAGGTTGCTTCCAGGGTCAGTTCCACAACAGCTCAGCTGCCTTTCCAAGATGCAGAGCTTGAGCTTACTAAATCCTGCTAAACCCAAACTGGCTGTGCACAGCACCCGTGGACCAGACTCCAGCTGGATTTATATTCCCATTGTCTGGAGCTCAAGGGAGCATGGAGTTAGTCCAGATCCAGAACAGCCAGCACAGAGCTAGAACTGCTCATCCAGAGAGACATGAGCTGACTGCTGGGGAACCCCTGGCAGACTCTCTACCCCACAACCCTGCAATTCCACAACTGTGCAGAGCAGAGTAAAAACCTTCCTGAAGAGTCTCAGAAAACTTAGACAAAACCAGCACTGAGAACCAATGCCTGGACCCTGACTACAGCACTGGCTGCATCTGTTCCCCAGTTATCATTCAGGATTCCAGCCCCTCATGACTCCCAGACCTGACAGGAATTATATATCAGGAAAAGCTCTTACTTCATGATGTGATGTAGACGTGGATCTGTGAATTGTGTGGTTCTGTTGTTATGATCTACAAAATATATTCTTCCTGAAACTGTACTTCTGACTTCCCAACCTGGAGGCAAAGGTCCCAGTTCATCACAATTCACACTGTTAAGGTCTCTAAAGCAAAAAACAAACAAGATGTTAATGCACATCTGAAGTTAAATACTAAGATCACTTCAAAAAATTAAATTCACCTCTTTAATTAAGTTAAGGTTAGAATCCTGACTATTTGACTGAAAAACCACTGAGAGTAAGGCTGTAGCAACACATTTGCTCACCCTTTTCATCCGGGATAAATTTCAGGTATCACTCTAAGTGCTGCTAAAGGCAGTCACTCACATCCAGGCAGTGTCTGAATTCAATACAAAAAATGCATTTACACCTAAAAAGATTGAAAACACCTAAGGCTCCAGCCACCTAACTGAGGAAAACACCAGGAGTGGTAAGAAAAGGAAGGAAGGAAACCTGAAGATTATTTTTAGGCAGAAAACCTATTGTTAAGTAAAGTATTCTTTAGACAGCTGGCATGGATTCAGAGTTGAAGACACCACTCTATGCAAGTCCTCATCTAAATCTAACCATGCAACATTTTAATAAATGAGTTAATTGCGAGGCTTTAGGAAGGTAGAAATGCTTTGTACACTGAAGGTGCCTTAGTGTCACAGTGAGTATAAACCAAGGGGACACACAGGCAGACAGACAAGCTCTTATTAGGCTCCTTAAAGGAGATTATGGTTGGGACCATTTGCTGTGATCAGCTGTGCATCTGAAAGTCCTGCAGAGATCTGATTACAGCAAGTTATAACCTACATCTCTGCCTCATGTCAAGGTTAGCTTTTTGCACCACAAGCTGGTAGCACAAAAGTCACCTTTAACTAAGAAAGGTGTGACCTGTGACTCACAAGACACTGCTGTGTCCACTTCCATTGCTGCTCCTGAAACCCTGGCTCAAGAATTTGGGGAGAAGAGCAGCAGCAGCTTTCACTAGGGTGACCAGCATCACTTGAAGAAGGCTTTGGGCACACAAGCCTGACATGACTGATACAAATGAACAACCATATTTTCTTCCAACAATACCAGCTAATCTAAAATCAGCTATTTTCTCTTTCTCTCAGCTTTATTTTTCATTTCCTTCCATACACTGAGCTTTTATCACCACTTTTGCCTGCACTACTTTATATCATTTTTCTAATATCCTGTACCACATTCCTCTATTATCCAGGCAGTGCAGCAGCTGAGAGTTACAAACTTCACTCTTGAATCTGGTGTGCAGGTGGCCCATGAAACAGCTCAGATTCAGAGCTACTCAGGAAGAGCACCAGACCTTACTCACAAAGACCTGGATTAACTGCAGGTTAAGGTTTAAAGAGGCTTTACTAAATTAATCATGTGAAGGATTCAAATTTGCTAGCTGCAAATCACTGGCCTAAAGCATAAAAAACCCTCAAACATTTTCAAGTTTAAATATAACAAGTAATCTCTCCTTCAGATATACACAAGTGAGCACTAATAAAACAAAAGTTACAAGTTGAATACTCAAGAAACAAATATTTTAGAGAAAGAAGTCAGTTTTGTCTTCAATTTGCAGTCCAAACTGTTTTCACACAAAAAAATGTAGGTAAGATTCAGAAATTTGCAGCTTCACCAAAAACAGCCACATCAACATTTTAGGAAGAATTTGTCAGACAGGAATTCCTAAAGGACTACATAGTTTTTTGCTTTTTGTTTGACATGATGCACAAGCAAATAATTCTTTCTTTTAGAAAGAGTAATCTTTAATATTTGATGAAAAGTTAACTAGAAACATCCCAAAGTATTCCTCTGCTGAGAGCTCTCCCTTTAAATTCAGACAAGCCATTTCATAGATTTTTGCTGTTAGAAATCCAACATCCTGCCACACAAATACACACCAACCCCCTCTGATTTTAACTATAAATACATACCTTGGTATCCTTGGATCGTGCCACGTGCTCACTCCAGTCTGTGTGTGCAAAAAATAAACCTGTCCCTGTACCGTTGTTCTTTGCTCTAAAAAAAGGAAGATTATTCTAAATTACAAATCTTTAAAAAAAAATCCAAATAAACAATTTAAAGATATTTGAATATTTTCCTCCTAGGAGAAAATACTGGAGCCACCATACTGATCTCTTGCAGCATGGACTGTTTTGTCCTTGACAAATTTACTCTGACTACACATTTCAACATTCTTTTGAAACTCACAGATCCATGCACCAGCATATTTCAGTTTGTATTCTTTATTATTAGATTTTGAGACAATCCAAACCCCCAAACCAGATTTCTTTACTCCTAGATTTGGTGTGCTCTTTTCTGAATTTTTAAATTCTCCTTAATCTCATCCTCCCTAATCTTCTGTACTATTGGTTTCTTTGTTGCTTTTATATATTTTCCTGATCTTTTCTCAAATGTGGGCTCAAACCTACACAACATGCCAAGGGGGAAGGGAAAAAATAGCATTACTGCTCTAGTTTAAAGAGCTCTTTACATTCGTTCTCCCTAGATACACAGCCAAGATTAGCAGTGAATTTTCTGTAACAGCATCATACCACAACCTCATGTTTAATTTACCATCAACCCCTCAGTGTATCCTGGCGTAGCCAACTGCTAATTAGCCAATCTCAAACTCCCATCTGCACTCAGCTCCTTTTCCAAAACGCAGAACGAGATGCACGTGGACGCTGCTTGTTCCAACGGGCAAAACACCTCGATGTATCAATAGGGAGAAAATTTTGGTGACGCCTTCGGACAAACAAAACCCTTCCAGTTCTGCAGCCGTGGGACACTCACCGTAGCCTTCAGGTAGCTCAGGCGACTGGTGGCCGTGGGGCCTGTTCTGAGGTGTCTGTACGTGAGCTCTGACCTCGGGGGTGCGGAGCCGCTGTGCCTGGAGCCGCTGGTCCTGGCTGGGAGACTCCAGGAAGCGGCAGCCGCCTCCTCCCGCCGCTCCCGTCGTGTCCGTGTACGGCGCCGGCTCTTCCATGAAGCAGCTCAGCGGCCTCCCCGGCCCGGAGTCTTCATAAACCGTTCTGAAAATGGGGAAACTTCAAGAGTTTCCATCACAAGAGAAGTGAATGCAGAAATAACTTGCTCTCTCTCTCACCCCCAAAATTTCAAGAACTGCCACTTTTAACCCAAGAGGTGCCAACGTTTCCTTAATGGTTTTATACCCAAATTTCTCAGCACCGGTAACAAAAAAAAAACCAAAACCACCAAGTTTTACCAAGTTTAGCCTAACAACCTTCCTGCCTGATACAGATTCCCAGAAAATATAATAGTCACACTGACACTTAAGTTTCTAATGTTAGTTACAGTATTTCCACACATAAATCATTTTTCTAGTTAAGTGTAAAGAAAACAATCCTTACCCTTCATTCTCCAAAAGCCCTCTGCAGTCTACTACAGAACCTCCTGTGCCTATTCTGTCCCGTGTCTGTAAACTGACTGAAAGAAAAAAACACAAACTCAGGTCAATAAAAGAAAAACTGCATTCTTAAAAACAGCAAAACCCAAAAAAATTCCACACCTATACATAAAATTAATTATGTAGCATTAATAGGTAAAACATTAATGATACATAATTAATATTATAATGGTGGATTTTAATACCATTAAAATATTAATTATGTATAATTAATAGGTAAAATATTAATGAAAGCTCTATCTTACACACAAGAACACACTGCTTACCAAAATTCTTTTTATTCTCTAAAAGTATTACTTATTTTTTAAAAAGCAGAAGAGAAACCAGAGGGTCATCCCCTCAAAACTTGGGTTTATTTCTGTAAATATCAAACATGTCAGGTTCCACATCAGGGTTTCATGAGGATCCAGAAAGGGAAGCTGGAAAAAAAATTGCTCACCACTAGATGTCATCTTAGGGTGAGAATTTGGAGTTTGCCAAATATATATCACTGAAAAGCTGGGGTTGGGTGGGGGCAGTAAAACGTGGGGTAAATTTGCTGTAAAATGAGCATGGCCTTGTTGAAATTTTGAAATGGCTTGCATGAGTCAAAGGTATCAAACCAGCAACTTGTAAAATGCCTTTTAACTCCTCCAGATCCCTTTTGAACACCTAAGATTCCCTCTGCCTGTCACCTTGCCCAAATCCATCATTTCACAGTGACATTCACCCTTCCAGAGATGCAGTAGAAGCCTTGCCAGATGCATTCCCTGTTTTTAATGTTGTTTCCCACCATCAACTGAGAGGAAATAAACTCCTGCATAGGAGTGCAATGAAAATTTTCAGGTTATGTAATTTAATCCCAGTAAAATAAGAAGAAACAGCACAGAGCAGGCACAGAAGCAGTGGCTAGAGGAGTTTTTCCCTATGGATATTTACCAAGCAGATGGAATTTAGCTGGGATCATTCTTACCCACTATTTGGCCTCGGACAGCATCGGTGTCTGTGGGGTTGAGTTTGCATAGATCCAAACGCTGGTCTGCAAAGGAGAATTGGAAAAATCAACCCCGGGAAGGGCTGGGTGGGAACACCATCCACTACTCAGGTACAAGGTATGGAGGGTTCTTGGTCACACCAGGGAGGAATTGCTCTTACATCCAGTATCTTTCAGCCTGCTGATGGCATTGGAGAGAAGTCGGACACACCCCAGGAAGCCAGCTCCCTGTTTCTTATGGATTTTTTTATGGTTCCATACACTGATGGTTATGGAATCTGTTTTCCCAACGTATCTAGAAAGATACATATTAAAAGAGTGATTTTAGAAATAATAACCTCTTTTTACTCCACAGAACTGATGCTGTAATTGGTACAAATTCTGACACATTTTAGTACATCGGTCATGCCTCTTTATTACGAATACACAAGTGCTTATGCCCAAAATGCTGTTATTAATGAATTACTGCACAGTGATTTCACACAGCATGGGAAATTGATATTGCTGCAGCATGAATTTAACTACAGCCAGCCTCATTAAAAGCTAAACAACAAGTCGATTAACGTACAAAGCTTCAGAATTTATGGTTCTAATAATTTGAAGAAAATAAATCATTCCAACAAGGACAATTTTCTGTAAAAGCTGGATGGCACCGCTCCAGGAGAGCTCATTAAGCCCATGTACTGTTTACCTGCCACACAAATATCTCCAAATTCAAACACCTAAAAGCAAAGTATCACTCCTTTATTAACAAGGATTTTCTTCTTGAAAAAAAATCAGTCCCTGAGAGGGCAGGGTTAGATGGGATATAGGGAAGAAATTCTTCCCTGTGAGGGTGCTCAGGGCCTGGCACAGGGTGCCCAGAGAAGCTGTGGCTGTCCCATCCCTGCAAGTGTCCAAGGCCAAGTGTCCAACCCTATCTAGTGGAAGGTGTCCCTTCCCAGGGCAGGGGGTTGGAACTGGATGATCTTTAGGGTCCCTTCCAACCAAATTGTTCTGAGATTCTTTGAAATGTGACTCTTCTTGCTAAGACAAAATGAAGTTGCAATGCCAACCCTGCACTATTTATTCACTAGACAAACCTCTGGAATACTGTTACTTATGATTTTACAACCAACTCACAGATCATAATGCTGGTTCCATTTGGGGTCCAACGTGTTCTTCACAGTGTCAGTGGAATGGCACTGACCTGACCCATCCACAACTATTTTAGCAAATGGGTCAGGAAGTCCTGTGGAAAGGAAAAGGCGCTGTTAAACACAGTCCTTTGTTTTGCTGCTTCCAAGACAACGCCATTAGAAGCTCCCCCTCAAGAAAGGACAGTTGTTATTATCCTAGAAGTAATTCAGTAAATCCTGTGTTTGAGGTAGATGCTCTTGGTACCCCCCAGCACGGAGCTGTGAGCAGCAGCCTGCCTGTGGTTCCAACAGTCAGACTTTCAGCTGGAATTTGTGAGCCCTCAGTGTTTCCAACCCTGAAGTCCACATAATCTACAACCCAGAGCAATGTGTACTCCTGTAGTAATGCAGTGCAAATGACACAGACAGATGAGCCTCCACAGTAATGTACCATCTCCAAATAAATCTGATTAATCCAGAGCAGAAAGTTACACAATTAAGACATACTTACTGAAGAAATCCTTCTTTGCAAGATTCTTGGCACATAATACTGCAAAACAAGAAAGCACATAAAGAAATTTTAAAACGATAAAAAAAAAGCTTTCTGGTAATCGTATCAGCTAAAATAATACCTGATCATAATTCATAAAAAAACAACTAAATATTAAATGTGGCCATTGTTTTCTTTATCTGGGATTAGAATATTTACATATAAATTTGGCTTTATATTTGCTGCTTTAAGTCTATTGTTATAACACACAGAAGATTTAATGAACATCCCTTTGCATTAAAACCTCCTAATTTTCTTTACTTCATGTTTACACAAATGCTAAATCAGATTTTTGTTGTTGTTTCAGAATCCATCCATTTTAGAACAAGGGCTAAACATTTTCTGAGCAAAGAACAGTTCTGGGATTCCTGGAAGAGACTCTTCACTAAGTCCCATCAAATGCAGCACAATCTCCTGCTCCTTGCACACAAAGTGTGGATACATGGTGAAACAAAGCATGGCAGGAATTCTGCAACAGCAGAAGCAATCTGTAAATACACAAAGGTTTGGGGATAAGTATGATAGGGCCTTACTCAGGAGAGAAATAAATATACTGAAAAAAAAATCTGCATCAAGATGTTTTCATTTGAAAGGGCCACAAATGAGACATCGTTTCCCTCTCTCCAATTCACCAGCACAGCAGTTTAAGAAAAAATTAGATCAGGAAACTCACATCAATCTCCATTTCTACCAGGTCTATTACCAGCTACAAGTCTAATTTTGCTTTTCCATAAGGACTGCTCAGTAGGATCTCAGCAATCCAAGTTGTTTAGTATCCATTAAACTCTTCTAACAGTCCAAGAAAAACAACTCCAAAGCCAAAGAGGAAAATATTAGAGCTCTAACTTATCTCAAACTAAGATCCAAGAAAGGAAGGTAACTATAAAAGACCTAATTACTGTTGAGGGAGTCTCTTTCCCCAGTGGGAAAAAAGAAATCTTTCAGCATGAGAATGAAGGCTCAGAAGATAATCAATGGCCAATTCCCCAGGTATGGACCATTTCACCTTCTCATCTCCATCTCCCCTTCTTCCTGACTTACCCTCGGTCTCACTCTAATTCTGTACTGTGGAAAGGGAAGGTGCAAAGGAATAAATATTTTATTTATTTATTTTTATACACTTCTACTAGAATTCTACCTCTCAGTTCCAGAGAAACATTCCCTACGTAACACAGGCAGCAGAGAAAAAACTACCTCACATGTCAAGGAAACAGACCAAAGAAATCCACTATTTAACCCAGAAGCTCATGGAAAGAAATACATAAATCCTCCATCTTAGTAATAATTAAAGCAGCCACACCAGAAAAATATTTTTAGAATGGATTAAAAAATTCCTTATTTCTTACACTGGCAAACTGTATAATGAGAGAAAGCTTCTCTTGTATATTTTTTTAAAACAACTGACCAAAAAGAAAATTGTGCAGGACTGTGGCAATTCAATTTGAAACAACGCAGGATTAGAGAATCACCATCCACTGCTCTGTGGAAGCACAACAGAGCAACATTTAATTTCCTTTTCCTGTTGCGAGTGTTTCAGAGGAAAAACTACTCAAGAAAGAGAGACTAGGTACAAGTAAAATCAGAACTTGAGCATGCTAGTACCATCCAAAAGGAATTCTGAAGTTCCTGTGAGATTTTTAAAATCAAATAACTCTACTTTGCCATCTTCAGTTTTAAGAATGATTTATTGAGCTGGAGAAGGATGACATCTGTAACTTTCTGCATATGGTCTGTCCATATAATTATTACCTTTATTCCATATTTCAGGTGTGCTTTCGAAATAGCAGCATAAATTTCTAAAGCTATTATTGAAGAATTATATTTTTCGTTTAACTCTTTTCCCTCTGCCCCAGCCTTTCAGTCTACAGTAGATGAGCACAGCTGCCAATTTTCCACTCACAGCCTGTGAAACCCTCAATTTTCGATTGCAAAAATTATTACTCTTTCTTGTAAGAAAAATATTGGCACAAAAGCTAATAGCTGAAATAAACCTTTATGGAGCAATCTCCAGAATCAGACTGCCCGAGATGGACCATTGGCTCTATTCCACTATTTGCATGTTAAACCCACTAGAGCAAAAAATATTTGCAAGAGCTATATCACTTAAAAGCCAGATATTTCTAAATTCCAGTAAAAAAACAGGTGGCAAAGGTCAGCAATGAGAGACTTGGATGTGAAACCATGCCAGCAGCAGAGCAGACAGCCCCTCCCTGCTGTGCAAAGCTGGGACTGTGCCACATTTCCTTCTCAAACACATCGACTCCAACAGGAGAGTAGCAACCTCATGGCTGCTACTTCAAGCCCCAAATTCATGGACTTGGGCAGGTTTAGCTACAAAGACTTAAAAAGTTATCAATTTTACCCCTGATTTAGAGAGGGTTTAGGAGAATGAGACAGACTCTAAGCCTTTGCCCAGGCCATGCCCAAATCCCCTCTTTGCCCGTTTTCCAAAGTGTTTTTTCTTTTAGTTTTTCTTTCTTTTAAACAAGAAAGGTTCTGAGCTTGTCAGCAGGAGTGATCTCCCTGCATTTGTTGCAACATTACAAAAGGTACTAATTCTCCTGACTTGGGTATTTACATTCTGCCTCCTCAAAGTCAACCAACTTGTTTCAGCCTGACACAGGATTTGTTTATGCTCCGCTCCTGATTGTTGCACAGCTCTGAAGAACTCCTTTTTTTAATACAACGGATCCCAAACAACACCGAAACAATGTCTGTACATCTGGATTATAATATTTATAAAGGGATGGGAATGTTTTTTTAAGTACCTGACATTATTGAGATAATTTCAAAGGCCAAATTAGCCAGCTGGGTGAAGTGCTAGTGTGAAAGCATATTTGGCAGGAGGTGAAGAAAGGATGAGCCTTAGACAAAGTCAGCATTCACCCTGGGGATGTAACTTGAGTGAGCTGAGAGGTTCCTCTGCCAGGCCCTGGTTGTCCACCCTGCCTCCAAACAGAAATGAATCATCTGCTGTGGTTCAGGAGGTGCTGCAGGAGCAGGACGGGGTAGTGAGGAGAGCACAGAGTGGCACCAGCATCTGAACAACCCAGCTGAGAATTGCATCAGAAAGCTGCTAATTCACCCATCCTGCAGCAAGGGCAGCACTTACAGGGAGGCACAGAAAAACAGTCTGGGAGAGGAACCATTTCAAACATTCCCAAGTAAGCAAAGCCTGACTCTGCATCAGCACCAGATTTATTCCCATACACCACAGAATGTCTCAGTTTGGAAGGGACCCATAAGGATCACAGAGTCCAGCTCCCAACACACCCCATCCCATTGCACACTGCTAAGATGTTACAAGGGTTTCCAGCTGCACACTGTACAAACAACACAGTTTCCTGGGGGGAAAAA
>VZUA01092846.1:63144-80243 GCA_013401035.1 Horornis vulcanius
AGCTGCTAATTCACCCATCCTGCAGCAAGGGCAGCACTTACAGGGAGGCACAGAAAAACAGTCTGGGAGAGGAACCATTTCAAACATTCCCAAGTAAGCAAAGCCTGACTCTGCATCAGCACCAGATTTATTCCCATACACCACAGAATGTCTCAGTTTGGAAGGGACCCATAAGGATCACAGAGTCCAGCTCCCAACACACCCCATCCCATTGCACACTGCTAAGATGTTACAAGGGTTTCCAGCTGCACACTGTACAAACAACACAGTTTCCTGGGGGGAAAAAGTAAAGTAAATAAGGCAAGTGATGAAAATATTCCATAGGCCCAGCCTTTACCAATGCAAAACAGCAGGCAAATGTGCACCTGGGACTGCACTCATTCACACTTTGCAAGTTAAAGGTAGGAGTCTCCATGCTCAAATTAAGGACCTTTACATGTGGATATGATCTGAGCTAACCACGACCTTCAATTTAGTATCCAAGTTAATTTTGGAGACAAGACAAGACAAACCAGCAGGATGTCCACATCTTCCTTGGGAAAGGTGGGTGGGGGAGGTCACAGTAAACCATGGTGGCAAATACCCCCTTTCAGCCATCTCTGGCCTTCCCTTGGATATTCCAGGTTAATTATTTATGCTTGTACAAACAGGCAGCCAGATTCCAGGATACATTCGTTTTACTTTGTGACAGAAGATAAACACAGGCCAACAGACTGATGGCATAGAAAGGACTTCACTTAATATTTCCTTCTGTACAGACCATCTTTAATCATAGAGATATGCAGCATAATCATTACAAGCATCACAGGTTGGTTGGTTTGTTCTAAGATAGAACCAAAGAAGAACAATGAGGCTTTGGAACAGAAAGTAATAAAGATCTTGATATAAAATGAAATTAAAGTTACTGCACACAACTGGAAAATGAAAAAGACTGCAAAGCAGGTCAAATTCGAGGCATCCAAGTAATGGAAATAACTCTGTTAATGCTTCAAAGTCTTCAAAGTTGAATTGTGAACTTGGTAGCCTGTGTTGGAGGTGCCCCAGCAGGACAGTCCCCTGTATGTGCCAGCTCACAGCCTGGTTTCTACAGCAGAAATCCCGCCATTCCGAAAAACAGTTTTGGGAAGGCTGCATGGCAAAAATAATAAAGATGAAGTGGAAAAAAGCCTCCCCCAAAAAAGGAGAAAAAAAGCAAACATCAGCTATTCACCACATGCTGCTCCAACACCCCAAAGCTCATGGCCCACAATTAAAATCTTTGCTGGATCTTTTACGTGAAATCACGTCTCATCCAAACAGTTCCGTGGATTTTGTGGAAAATACTCTGAATACCACAAGCCACCCCTTCTGAACTGTCCTGAGGAATGACTCTGCTCACAATTGTGTTCTCTGCACATAACCTTAAATGAGACTTCACTGCAGATAAGGTCTTGTTTTATTTCTACTAACAGTCAACCCATGAAGGTTTTACATGTCTGGTTTTTTCAAGGATGACAATCATTTATATGTGGTGGTGTACAAAAAAATGGTTTTATGGGAAAGGAAAGATGGCTGAGGTGTGCAAAAATGCAGTTTCTCTATGGCTAGCCACATCACTGAACTGAAATACACACTTTATTCACAAATTGCACTTTAAATTGTCACCACAAAGGCCAAGGTTTCTATTCTAGTCATTTTTTTGTTTGCTTTAGGAATACTTTTGGTCTTTCTCTTCGTCTGCTCGAGACTGAAATGCATAAATCCAGACTGCTTTAACTTCTCAGTAACCGAACCCGAACCGCTGCAGCGCCTGCGAGCACGAACAGATAAACAAACCCACAGCCTTCCCTTACATTTGCCAAACAAGCCAATTAGCTGTATGGAACTAATTTCATCCTGACATGCACCCTGAGTGGCCTTCACTAACGATCTCAGCATTGTGGTGCCAATGAGATTTGCAATCTGAGACACAATCCAACCAAAAACCCTCGAGACCCCTCCGACTTCAGGCCCTGCATTCATGCCCTGACACTGGAAGGCTTTGCTTGTACTCATGCTAAACCAGACCTTCACTACCAGATTAAAGCAAGGCTTCATTATAAAACCCTCAATTCTCAAAGAGTCACTAGAGTTGATACACGAACCCTTTTTGTGGCCCTTTTGTGTAGGCTGCAGTAAAAATCAAAGCCTCTTTTCAAGGCATGATCTCCTCGTGGGTTGGAACTTGGCTTCGTGTAGCCCGTTGCAAACACTAGACAACTTTGAAGAGATCTTCAAAAAACCACACACCCAGAAAAAGCCATTTTTATTAGTCCATTAACATGTCATTAAAGAATCTACTTAGCCAGGAATAAAAATTCCATCCTACCTGAGAAGAAACCAGTCACGAATGAGAGGCAGTTCTCCTACTGCAAACAAAACCAAGTTGACAAAACATAAGCGCTTCACCTCCATTCCTAAGAATTACTCAAAACTGAAAAATTCTCCAACAATAAATCTTCACATACAACCAGCAAGGGCTGACTTAGTCCTCAATAATATAAATCACTGAAAAACCCAGCACAAGGCTATTAGAAGAACAAGACTCATTAAATTCCCTGTTAACTGAGACTGTGTGCAGCACAAGACCAGTAAAGCAAGTTTAAAAATTAACTGACTGAGATGGAAAACTTGGAGAAACACTGAAGAGTTATGGAATCAGCTAAAGAACTTTGCAGGAATAAAAAAGGGAGATCAATAGGAAGCTGAATTAATTCTGATGTACAGAACCTCAGGCACACAAATCAGAGGTGGGAATAAGCTTATCAATTATTCCTCATACCAACTTTTCTCTCTCTTCTTCCCCCTCTGCTCACCCCTAACAAATACCTGGGATAAAGGTTACCTCTCAGATTAAATCTTCCATTAAATCGCAGCTATTGCCTCAGTTTTCTTATGACTTTGCAATGCCTCCCTCTAATCCAGGCCAAGAGCCTTGTCATACCCCACACACAGCTCCCTATTTCCTAGACAGACATAAACCCTGAGTATCCCCAAATGCTTGAGTCTTACAAACACACCCTCAGCTCTGAAAGCAGAAGCTGACCATGGGGTTTAGCTCTCCCATGTCATGTGCCACTCAAATTGTACTTCCATGGGTGCCTTTTCAAGTTTATTTTTTAGGACAAACCTTGCAAAGACTGCTGATTCACTACCTCCAGCTAATTGTGGTTCTTGGCCCTGCAGTGGTTGCTCAGATGTAGCAAACACAGCCAGAGATGCTGGGGCAAGAGTGAGACCCTGTGGTAACACCTCCTCTCTTTGCTGACTGTCTCCAAACATGTCCAGAGCATAACCAGTTCCTGTGAGAACTGGAATTTAAGAGCTCAGACAGTTATTACTATCACCATTTTACAGCCATTCCCAAGAACACCCCATCAATTACACAGCTTTACCAGGAAATATCTTAACAGAACATAATGTAATTTATACCCACTGTATGGTCTAAAACTCAGTCCTCCACCCCCACCAATGCATATCCCAGGATCACAGCCAAGTGGGACAATAATTTTGTAAGGAGAGATTTCCCAAATTCAGTCAAATTTTTGCTTTGTTAAAGTGTCCCCAGCCGGTCTCCCAATTCCCTGAAAATAAAGGATACACTCAGGCTTCAGCTACAGCATCAGCTTCTGTATACATACACTAGCAAGATACAGTAATATCTGTAAAAACCTCAAAATTGCTGTTAAAACCACACAGAATAATATGCTGTTCTCAGGGCAAATACAACCTCTTAGCTGAGAGCTAAACAAAACAATTTCAATGCAAAAAATCCTGCTGGAAATACAAAATGAACTTCTCATTTACTCCACATTTTACTGTGCAAGTTACAGTTACTGGGATCAACAAAGCTCTGGAATTCTTCCCTTATTCAATCTTTTGCATCTCTAACCACGTGCACTTGCACTGAATAATTCATATTTCCAAGCAAGTGGTGTCTATCCAGACAGACTTATCTGCACACCTTGCACATTCTTGTGCTCACACTTTGGATCAGACACAACGTGAGCTGTGCGACATCATCACCAAAATAAAGCTAAAAACACACCAGGAAACTATGTGGCTCAATTCTCTTAAAACTAAGGAATAAATCCATGCTGAAATCTCAATACTTTGCTTTTACAGTTACCCAAGCATCACAAAAGCATCTGGAAAAAAATTCCTAAAGCATGAAAAACATGTTCCTCCACCCACATGCACTCATAACTCGGATTCCAAACTGAATTTTACTAAGATCGCCAAAAATATTTTGTACTTTTAACACCACGGCGGTTTCAAAGCATCTTTTTCAAATCCCTAAAAATGTCAGCACCTACTGGGACCCTGCTCTCATCCCAACATTGCTCACAACAGGTCCCAGGCAGAGCTGGGGATCGAGCTCAAACCCAGCCCTAATCCCAGAGTCCCAGTAACAAAAGGTCCTTTCTAGAAATCCTGTCCAAATGTTCAGATATATGAATTTATTTCTCTGGAAAATATAAGATGAACAACAGTAAATTAAAAATCAAATACAGAAAACAAACCCTGAATGCTTTAGATATTGCTGAGGCATAAATTAGGTATGAAATAGTTGACACTCTTGCAGCTGAGAACAGTGCCTGTGCTCAGTCAGCATTTCAGGGAGGTGTGTTTAATTTAAGGTGTCTCTGATCTTCACTTTCTTAAGTTCAGGGTATAAAGCCTTGAAAGCCTTATTTTCATTACCAAAAAGAAGCCTAGAAGGACTCTCCTGTGCAGCTGATCATTTGCTTACTAATTCAGTACATAAAAGGCTTTTCCAATAAATATCACATCCATTATAAAACACAGAAATTTAAATTCTCCTTCTTCCCAGATATTCTCTCCACAACTACCCAGACCACTACTATAACTGCATGCTTTATAAGCAGTTTGTGAGATTCAAGTTACAAGTATGTTTCTGTACTTACAGCAGCTTTTTTTTCCCCCCACAAAACACCATCCAATTAATGCACTTTAAGCTTTTACAAGCCATTCATTTCCTAATTCCGTAAGGAGAACCTGCACAACTGCTCTCTGCTGCTTTATAATGGAGGAGAAAGTGCAGAACAAGAGACCTAAACCAGAAGCAACACATTTGCAGGTGCTTAACTGAGCACTACAATTAGCAGAATGCACAAGCACTCACAGCAATTAAACCAGACCCAGCCTTGGGGTCCTGTCCACGGAGTAAAACACTTTTGAAATGTCAGGAACACAACACACAACTTCTGTGCTTTCTATCTCCAGCTCAATATATAAATATTGCCTTGCCTCAGAATAGCTGCTTGTTATGCAGAAAGCAGAAAGGAGTCTGACCTGCTGCTGCAGAACACGTGAAACCTGTGAAAGAAGAAACCGTGGTACAGAAAATCCTGGCAAAGTTTGAGTAGATACAGCCAAGCAACATTTCAATAGAAACACTGAATTTTTGTCGAACAGCAAAAGGTCTACAACTTCCAAGCTAAAATGAAGCAGATTTCTCAGTTTAAAACGTAAAACATATGTTTTGTATCTCCAAAGAGTGGCTGGTATTTACATTCCTTCACATACAGGTAGTGTCAGTATTTCAACAAAGTAATTTGAATGTTAAGCACTATTGTAAAGGAGGACAAAAATGTAATTTAACACATTCTCAATCTCAATTTAAAACTGAGATTTGTTTTTCCAGACAAAACCAGTATTTGACTTCTTTGATATCTTACTGCAATTAAATAAGGTATAAAATCAACTTTACAGGAACAAAAGTTTCCAATTGGGGCACTTTAATAAACAGTACAAAATTAATGTCTGGTTTTCATCAAGTGCTAAGTAGATTGCTCAAAAGCAAGAACATTATTATTCAAAAAATGAATGGTGTTAAGTTATGTGTAAGTTGTAAACTATGTAAACTATTAGTTCATCCCATGGGGCTTAAATGTATCAGTAAAAGAGTTGTAGTTAAACAATCCACATGGAACGTTGCCTTAGTGCTCAATATACAGCTTTGGCTCTGGGCTGCTCAACTCAGTGTTAAACTGAAGCTTCCTTGTGAACCAAGAGCAGGAAGCTGGCAAGGGAATCACTTCAGTGACCCAGGAAGCTGCTGATGTTGAGATCAACTTCCAGCAAAATGAAGGGGAAAAAATCCCCTTTTTAAAAACACTGAAAATCCAACCAACAAATTCTGCCAGAGTAATTCTTAGAAGTTCGTAAATAAAAGTATAAAAACACTTATGACCACTGTGGTCACAATGTTTGAGAATCCACGTTTCTGCATTCATATTGAAACACTGAATGAAGAATTTTCAATACAGAAATTTCACAGGAAAATTTGGCCTATAGCTTACTACCTACATAGAAAGAAGAAACCTCAGAACACTACACTGGGCCTGATTTTAGTATAACCCAGACTCATTTTGCATTTCTTTAATAACTGGAAATCTTATAACAAGCAGTTGCTCAAAATCTATTGCAAAGAATAACACTTACCAAGCACCTCTTCTGGCACTACTAACTTCAGTAACTGCTAGCAGGACAAATTCCAGCAGGTACTGGATGACTTTTCAAGAGGCACAGTCAACAGCCCAAATTTTTTTGCAAGTAAATGAAAAGCATTCTTTCTTTCAAGTAAGGCATCAGCACTGTATCACTGCCTTTACCACCACATACCTCAGGTTAACAAATGCCTCAGAAACTTTCCCTGATTTCCAGCACATCTCGCTGTTTTCCATGCTTGGATTTTAACTGAGGTATGCCGAGTGCTTTTTTGGCATGTTTGGATAGAAACATAAAAAGCCTCAAGTCTTGTCATGTAAAGCTTTTCAAAGCCATGGGCCTTGCTGCCAAAGAAACTTTTTCATGCTCTTACAGCTTTTGCCTTATTCTCAGATCTGCTGTTTGCTTTGCAGTCAGGATGGTAACAAACACATGAGATGGAGCAGCTCTTTCTGAACTGACCCAGAGCGAGCGCTGACTTAAAAATCAGGGCAGTGAAAGTCCATATTCAGTGAAGAGTTAAGGGAGCACAAAAGCCCAGAGCCATGAGTTCATTTTGTTCTAGGCTACTTAGAGAGTGGCCAGCCAAAAACTGAACCAGCTGGAATTCATTCCCAAGTACTTCTTTCTTCCCAGAGCTCCCTGGGCTGTTGTTATCAACCTGAGGATAACAAACATATGGATCATCAAGATGGAGTTGGTGCTGGAAAGAAGTGGCAGAGCCTAATGGCCCATAATAAATGAAGTCTTGATCCTAACTTGGATCTTAGTACTGAGGTATAAATGCTTTTAATGTCTTAGAGGGAAAACTGCCCACACTAGATGGAATTAAACATTCCACTGACTTCTCTTCTTGATGGCTTCCTTGTTACCAGCTCTTGCACACATCTATTTTTGCCTTCATTACCATTCCATATTCAAATTATATCCATCAGATTCCAGATGATTCAAGAGACATGTGCAAAAAAATGGCAAGAACGACACCTTGACCATCCAGGTAAAATTTAAAAAAATAATTCAGGCTGATTAAGTGCCAAGCTACAAAATGGAACAATTACTTTCCAATACAAAAGCTAAAAATAAAGGTGCAAAGTTTAAAAACAGGAAGAGAGAAGAAAAATTGTGTTCACCCAAATTAAATTCTCGGCATCCTTTCTCATTTTGAATCAGGTACATTAGCTGTTTTACAATATTGTTTGTAACTCCTGGAAAATTTTTCAATCTCCAGTAGCTTGTTTTGTGATTATTCAGCCCGTTATAATCCCCTCCAACATCCACCCAAGAGGCTACAAATCGCACTCCACTGTCTTTATGTCTATCTTCTCATTTGTGCAGAGAACTCAGCTCAAATTCTCCTTGTTTACAAATGAAAAACCCAAGGCAGCCCCAAACACCCGTGTTTGTGGAGGGCACCGATGCTAAAAGGTGAGCAGGCACCTGGACACCTGCCAGGGAATCAGCTTGTCTGGGCTTATTAGCCCAGGCTTTGTGCCAGCCCTGCTGAACCCAGGGACATGGGGAGCTGACAGTGGTGGCACTGGGGAAGGAGGGGGACTGCAAGTGGATGTACAGGAATAAGGAAGCTGTGGCAGAGGCGAAGGAGAACGGGACACAAATGAGGCTTGATCCAAAAAAAGACCGCAATTACAGAGGTATTAATAGCTTTGTGAAGCCAAATTTTTATCATTCATTCACCTACTTTTGTTCTTTTATTAACCCCAGGATCGAATCATTGTTTTCTTCTACAGGACATTTGTCCAGCTGTCGCAGGGAAAACATCCCTAAGTAACAAACTTTCCAAGGAATTAGTATGAAAGCTTTTACGTAGAGGAAGAAAATCTAATTTAATAACCAGTCCCATTCAAAAACTACAATGAGAGAATGATGCATAAGAGACTTTTTTGGTGCTGCCAATTCCACAGGATAAGTCTTGTCTGCAAGAATCACGTAGACACACTCCCTCCAATCCACCTAATCACCTATTAGTCACACAAGTGGTAAATCCCTAAAAGCACTTTGGCCCGGGCCATGCAAACGCTGGATGAACTGAGTTACATCAGTTCTCATCTGATTTCCTGGCAATGAGGTGCACGTGACTCTGCTGTGCCTGAGGAAATGTGGGTCAATCCATGTGCATCCCGGTGCTGAATGTGCACACTCTCGAGGGACACGCAGCCCTGTGACTCAGGAGCACCGGGCTGGCAGGAAGGAGATGAGTGCTGCTCCGTGCTGGAGCATTCACACAGCACTGCCCATCCTCTGGAATGGGAGCGCTCCAGAATTCCCTCGGCAAAATGCTCCATCCAAAATGTTCAAATGATGGAGAAGGCTGTCAGGCACATGGCACAACAGCAGCCAGTAAAAAGAAACTACTTCCTTCAGAAGCAATTAATCACTCGTGGTGTTTGGGTGTAAACACCCAGATGTCACAGCCGTGTGTCTCTCAGATGAGCAGCAGTGAGATGGACAATCAAACACTGCTGCTGCTTAGGAGCTGGGGGCCTGGACCAGGATTCCTCCCAGGGCATGCCCTTGCTGGATGTGGTTAACCAACAACCTCATGGTAGCACCCCCTTCTTCCAAACCTGATCTCCAGTTGGTACCAAAGTTCAGTGGATCCCTGTTATATCCGTGTTATCGCTCTCTGACACAAGCAAAGCCACCCTCCTCACTCTAGGTATTTTAAGCAAAATGTCTCATTCTTGCATGACCTAAGGGAGGCACAAAACTGGGAGCTGAATGGCACCAAACAGGACTCTGTGAAAAGAAGGCTTTTATTCCAAATAAAGCTGTATCAGCCTATGTGTTACTCCCTTGTTCTAATCATATAGGCCAGCATCTATTTAAACTGCCAAGCTAATGACTTCAAATTTGATCAATAGTCTCTGTTTATTCAGCCAAGTGCTACTGACAGTCACCAGGGATGAACAACAAAACAAACACACTGGTGAGAGCCAATCCCTGGTTGAGCAAGAAAATCCAATCCGTGATGGCAAATACCCTTCGATTGGATGGGGAGGTGGGGAGGGAGGTCTGTCGCCCACGGACACAGACGCAGCCCCTCTCCTCTGTGCCCACAAAACATTTATCCACATTATTCTGCTAACAGCCAGCTCGTGAGCCGAGTGAACTCGAGCAGAATTAACATCCCTGAGTGGCTCCAACTCTTCTCGTGTGCCATTATAGCTATGCTGAAATATTTCCATTTGCTGTCCGATTAAGCATGGCAGGACATGACAACAACAAGAGGATGTCACTAAGCCTTTGGACCATAAGCAGTGACTTCCCTCGCTGTCACCTTATCCACTATAGAAGGAAATTTCCTTTGGAGAGGCTTCAAGAAAGACTGGAATCATCTTGAAAGCAGGACAAAAAAGTCCTTGACTGAATCTCCAGCCAAAGGATGCTAGGAATGTTTTAGTTACAGACTGGCTGCAGAGAACAAAATAAAAATAGAGTTTAGAATGAAAACAGATAAGTAGAGCATGCGTAGCATTCTAGCACAGATTTTTCTTTGAAAACAAATAAACATTTTCACTGCAAAATCATTTTCTCAACAGTGGTTTAACAACAATATATATGGACCTTCCTCCCATGGGCAATTTTTATTAACAACTTGCAAGCTACTCGTTAAAGGAACCTCTCTCAAATCCCAAGTGAATCTGCAGTCACAAAGACTGGGATCTGGGTGAAAATATTTTAGTGCATTATTCTGACCAGGATGTTTGATGACAATTTTTTCAACGTTATGCATTCATCACTTCACCAGTCAACAGCACCTGTTTGCCATTTTCCATGTACAAAATGTCAGCGTCCATTACATCAATAAATTACAATCCCACTATTGTTCTGAGATACCTTGATTAAAGGTATTACATAAATAAACTGGAGCTTGAAGGAAAAAATACATAGCCTCTTCCTATACAACCTTAATGCATATTCAAACACAGGATTTTATGCAAGTGACACCACTCGATCACAGGATCCTGCAAAAAAAATGAAGAAAGTTCTCTTAAACAAAAAAGTTCTTTATCAAACTACAATATTAGCACATCCAAAGCCTTGAGCTCAATATCTAGAAAACCCAGTACACGAGGACAGCTGGTTCACTCAAAGCCTAAGACGTTTGCTTTCCACTTTAAATTGATTAAATAGATTGAATACATTACATTTCGCATGGATGGTTAACAGTGCTAATATTCCAGACAAAATGAAATGCTGTATGAGGAAAATTCTCACTAGGGCTACCTCCCCCTGGATATATCCCTTGCTCTCACAGTAATTTAGTATAACGGAAGCCTAACAATTTCACTGAACAGGATTACAAAAACAGCTCTTCACAGTTCATGGCACAGAAACTCCTAGAAATATACATTTCTTCTCTACCTTCCCCACACAGGGAATGCACTTGAAAAACAGGCTGACACTTGCTTTGTGGGAATCATAAAATAATATAATGTTGGTTGCTTTGTTTTTATGAAGAAGGTGCTTCTTGTTTATCAAATGGTGGAGATATTAAAAGCCAGCCTTTTATTTGCATTCATATCACTGAGAGGACTTGCACACCTCAGAATCAGATATTGTCCAAGCACTGAATGACAAACTGCTGATAAATCCAAAAGAGAGCAAATTTTAATAAAAAATTTCCACGAGAGAAAAACCTTTAAATACCATTTCACTCCTTACTCCAATAAGCTATGTGGCACTAATTTGAAGTGATAGTGCTGTTCTTTTAATTAAAAAATGCCAGTAGGAGGTTGATGCAGTGGCTGGTGCTGGAAGCGACGTGCTCGCAGGGCACAGCTGAAGCTCTGTGTGAGGAATTAAGGCACACTTTCAGCTGGGTGAAAAGGCAAAACAAAACCCCTAAATCCAAACAAACATATAGGGAGTGTTATTACAGGTGCTTGATAAAGTCATCCGGGTGTTTGCCTCAGAGAATGTTAAAATCTGGGGGGAAAAAAAGCCAACAAAACCCTCAAACGCTCTCAGTGCAGTTCATGAATTTTGGTTTACCTATCAGTGTGTGGGGCTTAATTCAAGTATGTCCCTCCCCTTCCTGCCTCAGAGCTCCTCTCTCACTTTCCCAGCTCATTCCACATCTCCTGTGCACAGGGCTGGGACTAGGACCACTCTGCCAGACCATGGGATGGTGGATGTGCTCTCCCAAGCTCCTCATCTCCATGAGTCTTGAGCCCTGGTATGCTTAATGTCTCTGCCTTTATCAAATTTGACTCAAGTCAGATGAAAAGCCAAAAATTAGTTAGAGGAGAATGACAGGTGAGATCCCTTTTCAGCCTGGTAATTTTTCAGTCTGGAAAAAAAGATTAAGCTTGTCCTGTAAGTTTATCCATCAGCCTGATGGTCAAATAAGGCAGCACTTTGTCCTGAAAAGTGTAGACAGCTTCCACATTCCAGGTTTCACTGTTGATTTGTGAAACACCAAAATGCTAAAAACCTGATTAGTCTACAAGAAATCCTCAGAAAAGTATTTGCTGGATCATTTCCCCCTCTGTCTTGCAACATCTTAATTCCAACAACTCAGAAGAGGCCAGCAACCACATCGAGGGCACAAAAGAAGAGCTCTGCATTGGCATCTGGGAGCAGGACAATTCTTAAAACCAGCAGCTGCTCCTCCTGATACAGCCTCCCTGAGGAAGGAACATCCCAGAAACAAGCAGGACATTTTGCCTTTACTTGGCATATGGAGCAGCAAGAGAAGTCAGTTTATCCAAAAGCTTCTGGTATATTTACTCACCACTCCTACAATGCCTATTTCAATCACGTTTACACTACCAGCATCATCTCAAACATCACAGATAAATCTGTTTTCTTCGGCTGTTTCAAAGTCTGTTTTCTCTCTGCACACTTGCAGGATTTACATCCTAAGGCAATGAGAAAAAAACCTGTTACTACTTTCCAACTGGGCTTTATTTTCTTTTTCCCCCCCCTTTCTATCAAAAATAGCTCTCATCTACGTTCTAGTTCAATTTGGAAGTAGCACATGCAGACTTGATAAGCATCCTGCAAAGGAAATGCCTTGAATTGCAGACTACTTACAACACATTTTCCCAAGCAACTTTTTATAAATCCAATTTGATGGCTGGTTTGCTAATTTCTATTGAAGCTTATCAAAATATTATTTGTAACAAGTCAAATTACTTCTGTGATTGCACAAATAAAAAAAAAATTACAAAAGAAATTACTGACTGGAAGTCCAAGCCAAGCTGCTTTATCCTGTTACCAGACAGACCTGGAACTCCAAGGAGGTACTTAATTTTAAACTAAAGAACACAACAAAGAAAAGCACCTATTTACATGTTTCTTCTGTTTGCCAAAGTCTCCTTCTAGATCTCCTTCTAGGCTGGTGACAGCACAATTATTGGAGCTGATTCCATTACCCTCAACAGATCCAGGGGTTGCAGGCCAGTGTTGGGCTGCCTGGCTGTCTCACACAGAGCTCAATAAATGAGCACAGACACATTAATTAATACATCTTGAAAGAAGTATATTAACATTAAATTTGCTAAAATTCTTGGAAAGAAGGAATAAAAGATGTAGGTGTTCCCATTATGGCACATTAGCTGTACACATAGCATACTATTTTTAGTTAATTATTGCCCAATATGCAGAAATCACACTTATGAAGAGCCAGACACTTATTCCTACACCCTGGGCTTTTCCAGAGGCAAATTTAATGTTGGATTACTGAATGAACGATGGGATCTCTGGGAAAAGATGCAGAGATTTAAATCTGAGCGTGGTTACATCACAGAACTTGGTTATATCACACCATTACCAAGTTGTATAAGTCACTGAAGCCTGAGTTAGTACTGAAGCCCTTCTCTGACTCCAGAACATTCAGAGGCTGATGGACCACGCTGAGTTTCACAGCTGAACCACTCTGTGGCACATTCTGGCTTCCCTAACTTCACTTCTGCCTTTTAACCTCATCTCACCTTATCTCACCACTCATCTGTGCAGAGGGAACCTCAGCAGAAGTATTTTCACTCTAGTTAAAAACAATTTCAGGGGTGGGTTAAATGCATCAGCCGTAAAGCATAAAAACGCTTTACGTAAGGGATAGCTGGGAGATGAAAAATTAGATACACAGCAATTCCCTGCCAGTTCCAAAAGCCACAACATTTCAGGCATTTTTTTTTTTTTTCACTAAGCCATTTCTGCTTTCTCTGATCTGCTCAGTAGGGTATTTACAGACACATGAGATATGAACATGCCCACTGCAGTACTTAATGTGGCCATTACCTGTCTGCAGATGTTTTTAAGAGAGAGATATGAGAGACACTGCTCAGAATTCCTTGGAATATAAAGCACTGAAGTAAGTATCACTTCAAGAGCCCAGAAAATTCACCCAATTTCTCTTTCAAAGGCTGACAGCAGACCTTTAGCTTACACTCACCCTCTCAACTGGAAACTCAAAGTTTACCAAATGTAATGGATTCTCTTCCATTAACATTAAAGGAGCAACATTGAGGTGTCTGCTAATTAGACTTGCACTTGTAAAATATGATATTTTAATTCTGAGTTAAAGTGAAGTTCCCATACGCTTATAAAATGTCTGCACGCGGGAAAGGAACCAAAACACATCAGCTGCAAGGACAAAGAGCAAGGATTCCCTGGGAAATGCATCAATCACAGCAAGTCTGAATCAAATTGAAATTCTTCATTTTTCTAAATTCTGCACTTGTGTAGTCAAAAAATTATGTTAAGGCAACGGTACAATCCATATAGTCAGTTCATTTTTGGTATAGAGCGGTTTGTTGTTTTTTTTTTTTTTTCCTTTTGCTCTTCAGGAAAACAGAGCACATGTATTTCTAAAGATGTTTCCTTTCCAATAAACTTTTCAGGTCATACACCCCATGTACTAAAGAATGTGAAAACACTGACCACAGGGACTGAATTTGCTGCTGCAATGTCCGGTTGGCTTTGGGGGTGCAACACACACCAAATCTGGCATGCAAAGAAGAAAGGTCAGGGCCATGAAAAAAGAGAGTCCGCACTGATGTGAGGAGTTGCCAAAATAAATAAATTATTTTCCAGTATAAATAAGAAAGGCAACTATCTTCAGCATTTTAACCTTTATTTTAAGGAGATAAATACAAAGGAGAGCTTTTAATATTGCTCTGAAAACATCAGGGGGATAAATTAGAAGCCTAGAATTTAACACGTGAGAATTTGATTTGCTATTTTGTGACGTAAACAAGATATGGAAACTTTAAATTGATAAATACATAACCATGTTATTTTAGTCTAATTATTAGAGGAAATGGGCAGATATTTAAGGAAGACAAAACTGTAAACATATTAAAAGGTCAAGGAAAATGCTATTTTTCCTAATTCGCTCATCCAAAAATGCCGTTTTACTCCAAATAATGAAACGTATCTACAAAAATCTCACCAACTTGAGGAAAAAAGATTGAATCCTATCAAAAATATTTCTTTTCCTGGTAACCTACTGGTTACCTATGAAAGCAAAAACTCCTGCAAGAGAAGGATAATAGCAGGTAACCTATGAAAGAAAAAGAAACAAATTTTATTTTCTTCAGCAGACCTTCTTCATAATGAGTTGGGAAATAAATAGCCACCATTCAAAAAACCAACCACAGGTAAAACTGCACATTAGTGAGGACATTCAGGGACACTCAGCACTCCTGGAGTACCACAGGCAGTGCAGTGGTCAATAATCCTTGAAGTCGATAGCGTGGTTTAACACTGCCCTTCGTTCCTAAACCGCTGTACACCCTCAGGAATCAGGACCCCAATTGTAAAATGGGAAACTGGTACAAAGTCCAATTCCACAGGATTTTCCATCGTTTCTCATGGTTTGGGATTATGAGCTTAACCCATTTGAACTGGCACAGGGCGGGTGCTCCCCGGAGCCACTGCTGTGCCAAGGACAATTCCCTCCAGCTGTGGCGAGGTGAGCACAGCTGGAACGGCTGCCTGCAGCATGGCCAGCTCACTGCAGGGATTGTGCACTATTCTTCCGTTACTCCTAAACAATAATGGATTGTTTTACCCACAAACAGATGAACAAACCTTCCATTCAAATACTTTCTGTTAAATTGTATTAGTATGTGGAATAGTGCCCATATCCTCCAAAAAAAAAAAAAAAACCCAGGGAAGAGGATTTTTCCGGGGGAGGGGAAGAAGAGTAAAGCAGGCTCTGCCAGCTTTATCTATCTATGCTGGGAATTGGGTAGCCTTGGGGATTTTTGCCTGCTGTGCTTAGTGTCCTTGACAACAAGCCAGTTTGAATTTTGGCCTTTAACTTGACAAAAATGACTTACTGAAGAGGAAGGCATCAAGCTATTACAGCCCTGTGGAGAGATTCTTTCTGAAACAGCATGGATGCTTACTCTGCCAATTCAACTAAAGCATCATCAGATTTATCACCCTACACCCCCAAATATTCACCATGTAGTTGCCAGTTCGTAAGAGAGTATGACGAAGAAAAAGTTCCATCATTTCTGCTATGTTCTCCAATTATATTTTATGACTTTCCCAGACATAGAAAACTGTAAAAATATCCCCAGGGATCCCCTCATAAATTACTGAATTTCCCCTTAAACACATGTGAAACCAAGTTTAAAAACATGCAGCATCTTAATGCTAATTGACCTACTGCCTCACTTAGCAAACATATATGCAGCTTTCTTCTTTTATTACATTAATACTTATAATTTTAAATTGAGATATAGACGCTTGCAGCACGGTTTAAGAAATCACTAATGTCTCTTCTGATTTTCTCTCCCAAAAACTCCCAACACATGACATGCACACACCTGAGCTTTTCAATGCTCAGCACCTTAGTGTAAATCCTAGAGCTAGACTTACACAGGGAAGCTGAGCTTGCACTGAGGCAGCTGAAGTGCGAGCACAGGTTTTCTTCCGCCAGCTTTCTCTCGGCAGGTGACAAATTTTTGGCAATGAGGGTCAGCAGACCAGGAAGGAGATAACATCTTGAGTTACTGCAGCAGTATTGCAGGAACTCATTTGTAAGCACCTGAAACATCACAATGTCAGAGCAGCAGCTTCCTCACCACCAGCCATAACACAAGTCCTCCATGGCAGCTACCCGCAGGCTCAACTGCAGGCTTGCCAACAGACATGGTAGAGAGTGTCAGATGATATCCAGGTGAAAAAAGCTGGAAGTGGCTCAACCATAGTGCTGTCCTCACACAAGTACCCTGGGATGGCAAAGCATCAATGACCATAGTCAGACCTCAGTGAAGACATTCCCTAAAAGCTGAGCAGATCCACAACACAGTGGTTGTCAACCTCGAGACTCAAGAGCGTACTGAATCCTCTCTGCCCCGACAACTGTCAGGACAGGAAAGAACAAACCCTGTGCAGTAGCATTTATTTCACTCTGGAAGAATAAATCAGCATCTGCTTCCATGAAAAATATCAAAGCTTTCAGTGATATTCCAGACTTTAGTCCTTCTCATAATAATACTTTGACTATTTCCAGAGGAATAATAATAGAGAAATGTAACAACAACAGCAACAAAAAAGATTCCATTCTGAACTTAGGGAAAAAATGGCAGACAGAACATCTCTTCCAGTCTCTTTTTTTTTTTTTT
>VZUA01092856.1:24807-35510 GCA_013401035.1 Horornis vulcanius
GTAAAATCTTTTTCTACCTCAATCATCAGGTCCTAAATTTTATTTAACAATATTAGTCATAGTCTTCATGTGTAATACAGCACCCTTCTTTTAGAGGATCAAATACCAGCTTATTTAAGACTTGAATTGTTGGTTTTTTGGGAGGGGGAAAGTTATTGTAAGATTTTGTATAATTCTGTTACACAAGGCAGATGTGAACATTTAGAGAGCTGAGAGATGGAAAATGAGAATAATCCTGGTCTGCATCATCTTCTGTTCACCTTGGCCACTAACATTAAGAAATGTGATTTAATGACACATTTATATGAAAACAACAGTTTTATAGCTTACTATACACTACATTGCTAGGATGCATTTCTTAAATCATCAACAAAATTACCCTCTCTAGCTATGCATTTAGTCTACCTCTCAGCAACTGAAAAGATTGAATTAATCACATTAGCCACAGCCAAGACTTCTTTTTACTTTTTTTTTAAATGGATGATTAACACTAGAATCTCAGATCCATATTTAGACATATAAATAAATAAAATCTTGAATTAAAAATGATGAGCACTGAAAATTAGGTCACTTATGTAGGAGTTTTATTAAAGACTTAGGTACAGTTGAGATTATTTCCTCCTCAGTGAGAACATTTTCCCATGAGAGACTGGCAAGTCCATAGCATCAGGCCTTTCTAAGGACAAGACAGTCCCCAAATGGTTCATCCTCTTCTCCCCTCTCTGGTCTCAGCCCTAAGTCTCAAGACCCCAAGTGCTCTGTCTTCCAGTATCTGCTGCCTTATCAGTACTGCAAACCCAGCCAATGAACTCACCCACCTCCAGCTTCCCCTAAAGGGATCCTTATCCCAAGCCCTTCCCTACCCCTCTGCCTCCACCTGAAAATTCCTGTTTGTTCAGCTCTGCTGATGGAACAATAAACCCATCTCATCCAGAACACTCTTGGGGGATTATTTACACAATTTAAAGACTATATATTTGTTAATTGAGCTAATCCAGCAGGTGGAAACATATTTTTGCGCAGCCAGCCTGCTCCCTAAGATTAATTGTAATTTTTTAACAAGCCACCGTCCAACATGAGTCCTCTTCCAGCATTTTTCAGGCACCCACAGTAGGCAGTGGATGTTCTGTTTCCTGAAATGAAACCAGCACATCAAAACCTTCTAGCTGAATGGGTCTGACCTTTGTAAAGCAGTGCTATTAATAAGATAAAATAAACTGCAGGACTCCAGCAACCAGGTTAAAAACTCAGTAAAGAGCCAGGAGACGACATGAAATGAGACTAAACGGTCTGTGCGTAATGAAGTAGACGATATCCTAAAATTGAATCAGCTTCCAATAGCCAAGATCTGCTTTTAAAACACAGAGATACATCTGCATTGGCAAATGAAAGGCAAAGAGTTCATTTAAAGGCAGTCAAAGGCACACTCTTTCTATCCATTCGTATTCCAGAACAACGATGCATGAAATAATGGCTGCTAATATACAGGTTTGCACATGCTGCCAGATTAAGGATAAACCCCAAACCAGACTGACTGCAAGGGGAAATACCTGCTTTTCCTCCTAAAAATGTGCAGGTCTCTTACATGAGCATATAATTGTAAAAACAGATTTTCACAACTGCATTTTANCATGTGTGTGCTTGTGTGTGCACACAGCATCAGCTGCTGGGACTGGAGGGAGCCTGACACCTGCTTCATCTGCTGCTGCTGTTTTCCTGTTTAAGGCAGATTGCAGAACATCAGAAGATTTCAATGCAACCCTCGATGACAGCAAGATGTTTGGAACACAACCTGCTTTCTCTGCCCCTGAACACTTGTAGCTGCAGCTCCACTTGTCTCCTGCCAGCTGCAGCACAAACCCCAGGAGACTCAGCCACCCCAGGCTGCTCCAGCTTAATTTACCACAGCCTGGCAGAGAGACCCACAACAGCTTGTTAGGTGATTACAGAGGAATTTTCAGTAAAAATAATAAAAAGAAAAACAATTTTTAAAAAATCCACTATCTAACAAGGTCAAAAACTTAATGTAAACTCCTAACATGACAAAATTACAGGATCACCTCCCATACAGTGAACTCTGTCCCTCTGGGTTAATTACAGAGCAAAGCTGTGCACCCGTACCAAAGCCCCCAAAGTTATGGTACCACACAAAGGGTAAAGTTTAAATTAATCAAAGCTATTTTATGTGCTGTCTTCACACTCATCAGTTCCATAATGTGACAGAGACATTCACAGTACAAAACCCCATCAAATGCTTCCAGAAATTACAGCAGTATTGCCATATGCTTCAAAAACCTTCTAATGCAAAACTGTAATTCTTTTGCAGTACTCACAGGAAGTGATCAATTCAGAGATAATAGTTTCTGTCAAAAAATATATTTATGAACCATAAATGTACAAAATCTTATTATGCAACCTAACCAGTTATTTTGCCCACACTCCAAAACTAGATGGATCACTGATGTACAAAATATTTTCTTCTAAGTAACCTCCCCCAGTAGACAACTACTAAATTCTTAGAAATTTTCCTTACATAACTAAAACAAGAAAAATAATACACCCAAAACCATAGAAGCCACTTACATAAAAAGCTTTAAAGAGCCTGAAATAGACCGATAGGTGAACTTAATCTGATTACACACATCCAATCAAGGATTTCATATTATAGCAGGTTGGATTATCAGATAATTCCTGCCAACTGTATCATTAGAAACATTAATAAAATGAAAGGCTGCAGTTGTCAGTTAATGAGTGCATTGTTAATGTGGCATCAGACATATTATCACAAGGAGTCAATACGTAATTTCTTATTTTTAAGAGTGGGAGACTATCGATAACACAAGAATTTTAATACCTTTTTTTTTCCCATCTCCTAATCCAGGCACACGAAGGAAGAAGTGGTAACCAAAACATTCAGAAGGGTTTTGGAATTGATTGTCTCTATGCTTATACTCCTTACAACACCCAGCACAAGTTTAGCACATCCCCCAAAAAAGGTCCAGTCAGTGCTTTAAACACCTAAAATACAGCTTAAAGCAATTTCAGTCAGAAGCTGGAGAATAGGAGCAAAAGGCACAAGATGCTGCCAAGATCCCATTGTGTATTACCAACTCTCATTTTAGGCATATCCATGTAATGTGACCAACTATCAGCAAGATTTTTATAGGATATTACTCAGACAAGCAAATAGTATTTGAAATGTCATGCGTGGTTCACAGCAGAGCCTTTTCCCTCAGCTTTATTCCCAAATTCCTAAAGAAGTGCCTACAGCAACAAATAAGTTTCCAGCCATGCAAATCTGTTTTGCATTTAATCTCAAGTCTTAGCTCCTGGAATACTGTGACAGTGTCAGATTTTCAGCTTTTATTAGAAAATATTTTAGCTGTTAGGATTACAAAGGAGAATGTAACAGAAATGAACCGAGACTACTCAGTAGTCAGATAACAAATTAAAAAATATTCCTATTTAGACATAATTACTTTCATTGCTTGAGCAAGTAACAATAGAAAGCAAATGAATCATTTTGCCTTGTAATCTTGACGATACTGCTTTGTGCAATATTAAAAACAAAAATAAAGGTGGTGAGACAGTCAGACAGAGGGACATGGTCTTGTGTGTCTTTGGTCAGATGCTTTCCCTGCACTGCCAGTGATGAGAGCTTTGGGGCCACCACTGCAGGGTCCCAAGAGCAATGTCACCCACTGCCAGCCAGCTCTGCTGCCTTTGGGGTCCCTTCCCTGGTGGCAGCTCAGAGGATTCTGCAGGCATGGAGCCACAAGAACACACTCAATACACGCAGGGCTTTGGATGCTGACAGGAATGGCTGCACTCCCCTGGTCTAGGCATGTGAGTTCAGTGAAAATAAAAGCAGTATTTGGAGTAATATTTTATTCCCCTACACCTCATGCTTGCTGGACAGCTGCTGCATGCCACGCCACAGGAGCTGTGTGTGTTTCTGTAAAGAGAGGAGAAAACCAAAGGGGTCTGGAGCACTGCAAACCCTGAGCAAAACTTTGGATTTGCACTGAGGAGAGGAAAAGGATATAATAAGAGATGGATAAACCCCTCTCGCTTGCTGTAATATAAAGAAAACTATTCTAAACAACAAGGCTATTCTGGAAAACCCCTAGGCTAACAATTTAATTTCTGACTGCAGGGATATTGCCTTGTTAAATCAACAGTCAGTGAAAGGCTTTTACTTCACCCTGTAAATGCATTCTCAGTCCTTCCCTTTCCCTCCTGCCACCAGATGGAGGGCACATCATGTGGCACTCGCAGGGGAACGAGCAGGGAAAGCCACAACCCTTCCTGTGGCTCTTGACTCGTTCCAAACAAATAAATACAGTTTAAAGTGCCTGTCTGCACTGAGACTGGAGGGAGTATCTGGGCCAGCAGCACGAGGACGCAGCGAGCGGCCCCTGGCACGCCGCTCCTGGTGGAAAAGCCATACAGCAGTGGTTTTATGAGAAATAAAGTCATTCATTTGAAACTGAGCTGAGAATATAACAGTAATTTATGTAGTTACCACTTACAGTCTTTAGATTAGGAGATGATAGCCAGCCAATGCAAGATTTATTCTTTCAAAAGGCATTTCATTCTTGAAACAGAGGGCAAGCAAAGGAGTGTACAGTTCTCTTGTAAGTATTGCATACATTGTGAATAAAGTTACTGCAGAATAAGGAAAAACAGTTTAACTCTTCAGCCATCTGCTACAGCCTGACCCTGCTAATTTAAGACACAGTAAAGCAATTTCGATGAAAGCAAAAATTATTACAACTTCAGTGAGAACTCAGAATCAGCTGCAAATAGGAGTGACAAAACTTCTATTTATGTCTGGAAAAGTCCCATCTATTCCTTATTCACCCAGTCTTTGGAACTGAATTAAATGTTTTCTTCTCCTGTTGCTTCTGACAGATTAAGCATTCCAGACCTGCCCATAATTAATTTTGGCACGAAGGTAACTACCCTTGCACAGTCTGGAAGACAAATGAAGTGTCAGAGAAAGGCACCCCAGAGTAATTTGTTTCTTGACTTATCTATAAGAAACAGGTGTAATTTTTTAACAGGTGTGATAGGACAGCACTAGACAGTGACTCATCACTACCCAGTAAAAGGAAATGTAGGAGAAATACTTTGAGCACTAAGTGTGGGGAGCGAAAAATAGAAATCAATTAGTAAAACAAAACAATCTGACACCCTGTCCAAAACCCCAAACACACCACAGATGAGCATCACACATCCAAGCCACTATGAGGCTAAGGATCTGCAAGGAAGCAGCCAAGGAAATCCTGTTGTTTGGAGATGACAGGGGTGCAGGTGTCACACACATCACTGTCCCAACAGCTGTGACTCAAACTATCCACCCAGCTCCAGGGCTGGACAGCCTGAAGCAAGTCACAGACAGAGCAGGACATAACACCAACAACAGTTTGGTTTCCCTGACCATCATCATTTGCTGGTGCCTGCTAAGGACATGACCAGCCTGTCCTCTGGCATCTCTCCCCTTCGGAAAGGCAGGGACCCTACAGCCAAGTTGAGGCAGCAAGAGGGGTGACCCAAACTCCCACCCCTTGCTTCCCTTTCCCAGAGAGCAGGCTGCCAGCAGATTAAAAAGCCACCAACAGGGACAAGGCCACACAGGAGCAGACTGGGCTCCTGGGATGCCGCTATGGGATTACCAGGGAGAGACGTTGCTGTCTGAGGTGGGATGTTATTTATTAACACCAAAAGTAAAAACCTGTCATCCCCAAGCTTTCCTTTCTTGTTTGCCTCACCTCTCCCCTATCAGCTTAAATCCTGCTATTCTCTCTCTCTCTTCTCAACTCAAGATTACTTTTGGTTGTCTTATCAGCCTCCTCCAGACTGATAGTTTCAAAGGCAGATATATCCTCGACGCGTGTGTCTGACAGGTTTGGCCTCACTTTTTATGACACCTGTGCTGACAGCACATCGCCACCAGATACACACAACTGCAGCTGGGCAAGCCCAAGGACTCTGCAACCAGAGGAAACAAAACTTTTCCTCCTTTTATATGAAGATTTCCCTTTCCACTAAATACAAATTATGAGCACAGAGAATTTTATACAGTCAGAATGTGTTAGTGAGTCAGTCAGTACAGATCCAAAAGGTGGGCAAAAGTCTCAATTTCAGTCAAAAAACTGAAGTAGAGATAACAACTGAGTATTATTTAAAAAGGTGTTGCCCACCCTTTTACTCTCCAAAATGTAATTTTTCAATATTTCAATCAGCTTTTCCCTGAGCAGAAAATAAGGGAAAACCTCTGTTTCCCCTCTCTCTCAGAATCACTTGGAAATCAAGATCAATCACATCAAAGCTCTGACACACACAGCCCTTATTCTTGGGCTGGGTGAAATTAGTGTCTTCCTGTCTGACACTCCAGCTAAATCCAGACTCCAACCTCCAAACCCAGGAGTTCAAAAAGGAGCTGAACAATCAAGGTCTGTTACCATTTTAGCAGTTGTGAGTTCCAGTGTTCCTCATTTAAATTCAGTATCACCCAAACACAAACTAAAAAACACACCTAAAAAAAAAGCCACCCAAAGCCTCACATTGAATTCACAAAGTCTGCCAAAAATGTTAATTATTACTCCAGAGTAAAGAGAGAGTGAAGTAAGAATTTATGAATCAGTATGTCACCAAAAAGTTGTAAAAAGCATGGCTCTCTCAGTTCAGCACAAAATTACTTTTGTTGGCCATGAAGTTCACAAAGGCATCATCAGAAGTCAGTCAAGAAGCAGGGGAAAAAATTTACCAAAATCCCTCTGTGACTAAGAGGTCTTCCAGAGAAAAACAAGAATTCTACCTGGCATAAACATTTTCTGGGAACTTTCACAGAGGCTGTAAATTTCTAAAGCTGCCAGTATGACACATTCAACACCACTTGTTAGAAATTGGAAAAAGAAAATTTAAAAACGTTTTAAATAAGTGTACTCATTCTAAGTAGTACTAACACTAAGGCAGAAGAAAATAATAAACACTAAACAGAAGAAAATAATAAACGCTAAACAGAAGAAAATAACACTCTTATATACACACATATAAAGAGGAAAGGATTAAAACTGGAAGAGGATATGCAACAACCTAGCCAGGCTTTATCCACACCATGTTAACTTCAAATTTCCATATTACAATGACAGCACATCAGCTGATTATTATACAGGTGTTCTGCTGGTAATTTTCCAAGTTATTCACCTGAATACAGCTGATTCATTAAGCCAAGTACTTTTTTTCTGTTAGGTTTTTTAAATTAATAATGTCAATGTGGCTAAAGGCAGGAAAAGGAGAGGAAAGATTTCTCATTTTCAGATTTATTGATCACCAAAGGTAGTTTAGCAATTATGTTATCAACTAAAAAGTAAAACCAAGTCCCTCTGAAATCCACAAAAATCTGATGTGTACTGATAAAAGGAAATAGTTTAAAGAAAATTTCAAATGAGTGTATAAAGGTTGTTTCTGTCAAAACAAGCAGTCTCTTGGACTCGTGTACTCAGTGCATGAGCTGAATATGCAGGAACTTCTCATCTGCTTTTTAAGTAATCTGTTTGAATTTAAATGGAATATGAAGACATATTTGCTGTCTTTTTAAAATCAGCAGTAATAAACCAATCACTACAAATTCAAAAGGGAACAGCTGCTTATTAAAGGAATAGCACAGTACAGGTCAGCAGTAAAAAAAAGTTTGTTTCATTAAATAATGTTCTGTATTAAATTATGGCTCTACATGATCTGCAATTCAAGCGAAAGCAGAGGGAAACAGCTACATCAGTATCATTAATAAAGCCTGCAATAACTAAGTTCTGGAAAGAAATAACTGCAAGAGCTCCATGGATCAACAGCTTCCCACAGCATCCAGGGTAAGTCTGGCTTTGGCTCTGAAAGATTCAATAAACATGAAAAGGTTTTGCATGACTGAAAAGCAATACTGGAGTCTACAAGGGGCAAAACTTTCTTGTGACACGAGGCCAAAAGTTTTGTGTGAAGGAAGCATCTCCAAGGCTTCCAGTGACCTGGTCAGGGCTGCTGCAAGTGGTGCAAAGGCCACTGCAAAGTGCCATGTGCCCAGGAGATGTCACATCTGCCACCCCAAGAAACTTGTGCTCTTTGCCCTCTCCACCCATGTTTATGCAAATGCCATGTTTATGCAAAAACATCACAAAAATGATGCATGAAAGCTTTTTTTTTTTTACCCTCCTTTGATAAAGATATTGTGCAGAGCAGCTAGGCAACATTTAAGAAGGAATGATGCTTAGCAAAAATATGCTTTTGCCTCACCAAAAAAAGCAGGTTTGCTTTGGGTTTTTTTGTGCAGGAGAGTCAGAAACACCTCAAGGCATAATACAACCATTAAGTGAGCTGCAATTATTGACTGTGAGTTCCCAGAGAATGCTCTGCTGCATTTGGCACTGGCACAGAACAGGAGGCAGTTTCAATTACATGCCTAATCTGTGAAGTTTATTGATCTTCAAAGCGGGGCTAAGTCTTAACTGGGAAAGCTCAGACAACGCTGAAAAGGTCTCCCATTTACCTTCTTGCCTTTTTGTTGCTGCTGTTTTTAATTAATTAACAGGGTTATGGGTTGCTGTCCATGCCTTTTATAAAATTTGGCGTAGTTAAATTACGAAATACACATTTCAATATTTTCTTAATTTCTCATGTGAAAAGTACAATATTTAAGAGGTGTTTCCTGTTGACACAATTTAACCTGGTATTATATTTTAAGCTTTAAGAGTCTTAGCCAATTTTTGTCCGAAATCAGAACATTTTTTTCAACTAGGAAAGTGAAATATTGGCTTGAAGAGAGCTTGCTCTGCTATCACACTCTAAGAACCCACCTTCCTTAACCGGAATAGAAATTACAGGTATAATATATGGTTTATCTTACACATAATACCAAGACTAATGCTCACTGGGCAGAATTTACTATTGTATCCAATATATTGCCGCTGTCAAAAATCTAAATTCACATTTTCTGGAATTTAAAATTCTGCATCATCAATGTGATAAAACTATGAAGTGTTACAAATACATAAGTAGGAAAAAATATTTTTAGCTTGGAAATCTTAACTCTTCCTCACTTGTCAGGGGTTCGTTTCCCCCATAGAAGCCCACTGCAATGGAGATGCCTCCTGTGCTGCTACAGCCACTGCAGTTCTTAGTGCTGACAATAGGGTTTGTTTACCTGTTNTTTACAGGGATGTTGATTCCAGTTTAATGAGCATCAGAGAGCATCTGGCAATTATACCCCTGAGGAAAGCTAACTGATAAATTTGCAGACCCGCTGCAGCAAGGCCGGCAAAATCCACTCGTTAAAAACAGCTCTCAAATGGTCTCTGGCACACAGAGAAAAGTTTACAAGGAAGGAGCTCCTACTTTACTTTGGAAAATGTTAGTAAGACACGAAGTGCCATGCCAGAACAAAGCTCTGATGAGCTCTGGTTCTTTTCTAAATCAGATTTTCCCAGCAGCACAGCTCCTCATGGAGATGTCTGGCAGGAAGGTCAGGATCACAAGGAACTGTTCTCTTATGGAAGGGAGCAAGAAATGGCCACCACACTTTCCAGGAGAAAAAGCTGGCAGAAAACACCTGGAAGGACCAAGGCAGAAGGATGTTGACACGTCAGCTAGCAAGCTGGCATAGGAATTCCCTTGGTTACACAGAGTTCCACAATCCTGGGAAAAACATACCATGGAGGATGCAAAAGTTACCCGAGTTTTTGTCCAGGGTTGACTGATGCAGCATGAGGGAAACTGAGAAGCATCTGAAACGAAACACTGACCTAGTGCACTGTGTGAGTACCCTTCAAAGACACGGTGCTCAACAAATAAAACAGGAGAATAAAAGCAAACAGCCCTTTTCATCCAGCAGCACTAAAACCAGAGGGCAGAAAACGACGCTAAATCGCTTACGCTTGTTGCACCAACAAACCCTGCCTGAGAGTTACAAAATCTGTGTCTTGGGGTAACCACTTCTATCCAACACGTGGCAAAATAAATAAGTGCTGCTGCCAAAGTCAATTTGAACCCACAAAAATGCCTTACCCTGGGAAATGGTGGCATGTGAAGGAGAAAATGGCTGTGTGAGGAGCACAAAGCCAGCAGAAAGCAAAGCAGTGTGCAGGCACTACTATGTAAAAAGCAAGGAACCAGAGGGGGCTTGGTTAAACCACCTAAATATAAGTATGACCCCAGGTGACAAAGAGAGTTCCATTATTTTGGTGGTTGACAAGCACAGTCAGCAGCTCCCAGTGCTCTTCCAGAGCTAAGCACAGCCCCAAATGCAAATGTGAGCTGAGGACAAAAGCTAAAAGAGCAAACGTCTGGACAGGATAAGGCAGTGTGAGAAACAACTCCATGATGACCTGTTTGTGATCTCACTTTCCTCTGGGCTGCCTGAGCACTTGCAGAGCTACACAGACAGGAAAGCTAATAAATTTGGAAAATACCAGAACAATTTTAAGTAGCTTCAGATGTTCAAAAAAAAGAATCCTCATTTTTAGTTAAATATGAATAAAATTGTGTTTTAAAGAAAAAAAAACCCACCAGTTTCTAATGCTGAATAAATACAGATTATTGCAAAATTCCTTCTACTAATTTCAGATTTAGACTGTGCAGAATAACATGTAAAGAGAACTTTATGGTTCTTCACATTCTTAGCCTGGGACTCCTACTCATTTGGTCCCTCC
>VZUA01092859.1:0-11467 GCA_013401035.1 Horornis vulcanius
TAAGGGAGACATGAACCCCGTGTCACTTGGGTGAGTAAGGAGTGCATGGTCCTTTCCTGACCTCTTCCCAAGGGAGTGGGGCTTGTCTCCTCAATCTAAAGAAGCCTTTCCATCTCTAATTTCCCCTTCCTTTGTTTGAATAGGTTATCTGATATAATTACACAACATTCAAGTGCAGGAGTGCAGGAAGAAGTGATAAAATCAAGAACAGCTTTAATGAGGCCAGAAAAGGAAGAAAAATGGAGTCATCTCAGGGGAACTTCAAGGTCCTTTTGGTGCTATTCAAGCCAGTAAATGGGAATACTGCTAAAACAGAAGAAGCTGGGTGGAGTCAGGTTGATTTGGAACTAGCAGAGCATTCAGTGATTGCAGCAGGGAGCCTTCAGGTTAGATGGAGTCAGGAACACACAGAGGAATTTGGGTAAGCAAACATCTGGTTGTGCAGACATGCACCTCTGCCTGCTGTAGAGTGATGTGTCTGTTGCAGGGGGAGGGACTGAGGGGAGTGACACAGATAAGGAAGGATGGATGGCCACAGAGGAATGGCCACATCCACACAGAGGTCTGGCCAAGAGTGATGCTGGCCAGGGAGGGTTGGGGTGGCATAGGAACACACATTTGTACAGCAAGCATCAATTTGCTGCATTTACTTATCAGTTAAAATTAAACCTGATACAAAGATGGGAAAGAAGGGGAATTTCATCTCCTGTGAAGAGTGTATGTTATTATCCAGTTATTCCAGAGGAAAGTGAAGGATGCAATTGCCTGCTAGACAGAAATTTTGATTTACACAGTAGTTCAAGGGCGCTGGAAAGAGCAATTCAATTTCCAATACAAGGTAATGCAATCAGGCCCCTCAAGATACCCCCAAGCCCAATGGGAAAACAGCACAGCCAAACATGTTGTCACCACAACATAATTCATGTTCTCAGGTGTTCATGTGGGCAGGGCTGGGGGAAAACAGGGTGTCTAACACCAATGGATGTTCTTGCATTCTATTTATGACATCATTTACTATCATTTACTAAGAGTATCTATGTGGTGTATCACAGCTTTATTCATAGCTGGTATTATTCTGACACAAATGTCTCCCCAAAGTCTAGATGCATTTCTCAGTTAGTTTTTGGGTGATGATAAGGAAGCCTAGACCTTTTCTGCAGAGATAAATGCTGCAATTCCATTCTGGATGTTCCCATTGCTCTATTCCTGCCTCACACCTGCCTTTACCAGGACAAGTAACAAAAGCAGCAGGTTAGGAGTCAGTACCAGCACCAGGACCTGAATTCTGGCTCCACAACTCACTTCTTGAAGTGAAATAATTTCCTTGTTCCTTTTTATCTCCCTGGCTAAAGCAGGAATAATTTTTGCATCAGGCTACAGGGCTCATGGTCCTTCCAGTATTTTTCTCAGCTATTTCTATTAATCTAAATTATTGTTGCGGCTTAGACCTCACAGGTGAGTTACTGTTATTTCCAGCCAGAATAAGCAAAAAGAAGGAAAAAAGAAAATAAATATGTATACCTTTTACCACTATACACTATCAGGGCAAGCACCTGTTTCAAAAACAAGGACAGTGTTTAATTTAGAGTGAGCACATGGATATCAGAGTGCCGCCTAACTACTGTCAAAATAGATGTTAAACAAAGATTTTCCTTGCCATTATTTTCCCTGCAACTAGAAAATAAGTAAAGGATAATATCTATCGAATAAACCTCAGTTATCACAGTTGTACAGTTTTCCTCTGTTCAGCAGCTACAATATTTTTGCTCAGAGTTTTTGTTCCAATTAAAAATATTTGGAGCTATTCTTCTATAGACCTAAGAAAGGTCTAACTAAGCCACTGCCATTCCCTGCTATCCTACATAACAGGCTAGGTGTAAACTTCTTTATTAGTATTTTGGTTCTGGAACTAACTTTGCAAAAAAGCAGCCAAAGTTCTTGGAAATATTACCAAAGCTTGGGGAAAAAGGAAAGCATTTGGCTCACATCGCTGTTAGTGACAATAATCAATGCCCAGACAAGCAGAGCTTCAAAAAATATGTCAAGAACTCACTTTATATTTTAAACAGACCATGAAGACATTCAAATTCTTCATCTGGAAGAGAAAAAAGAGGAGGGGGAGATGGCGGGAGGGAGAGATTTCCTTCCACCAGGCACTGAGAGATCACTTCACGCTTCCCTTTGGTAGGTTAGAGGGGAATTGTAAAGCCATCCCATGTGAACAGATGGAGGCAAAGGATCTCAGCTTTCACGGGAGCGGGTTAAAGATCAGACGCCTGGGACGGTGGGCGAGACAGGGCCCAGCAGCAGGGGCTTTCTGCCCCCTGACAGTCAGACGTCTCCAGGGCCCGCTGGGGTGGCAGCAATCCTTGGGGAGCACCTCGGAAGGTTCTCAGCAGCCCGGCACCAGCTAAGCCCCAGACTTGTATAGGCACTTCACATTTAGGAGCATGTCTAATCCAATCAGGGGCAGATTGGAAGCTATCCGTGTACCTCCCAGATAGCATATTCTTGTCAGCTTGAAAGCAACCCTCTCCTCCTCAGCCTTCCCCCCGTCTCCCTATCAGTCTGTGCAAGCAGCAGCCTCCCCCCTTGGGCACACGGAGCTAATCCTATTTACTCAGCCCATCAATTTAACAGCTTTAATATTCGCATGGGTTCGATGGATGCAGCTGAAAGGTTTGCAGCAGCCAGGGAGGGGGGAGAGGCTGTGGTGAGCAGTGGGAGGCAGCCTTCCCATGCTGCCCAAAGCAGAAAAAAGTCATTCAAAACCATGAAGGCTGAGGCATGTCTTATGCCCACTCACACAAACACACAAAGCAGACAACATATGTGCAGCCCAGTACACACCCCAGCAGCGTCACTTTGGCACGCCACAGCCCCAGGTTCTGCTGCCTCATCATTTCTCTGGTCCCTCTCACAGTGTTGGTGCTGGGGTTGGCAGGAGTGCTGTGGTCCGGTGGGATTGAGCCTGTGTTAGCATGAAGTCTCTCTCTTAGACTGGAAGGTGTGCATGGAAGGACAGACACAGGAACAAACACAGAAGGTGCCTAATGAGAGTGGTGACGCTGAGAGCCTCCTGCTCACATGCAGGCCATTGTGGAGGAGCTCAGCCCGATTCCACTTTATGCTTAGCTGTTTCTCAGCTCTCTGTTTATAAATTCCTGAACTGAAATTCCTCCCTTTATCTGTTCTGAGCATCCTTTAGCATCCTTCAGCTATACCTCCTGTGCTCTGGCCATAGATTAGAGCAATCCTGAGGAGACAAGTCTTTTTAGGAGGATTCAAGAATGCAGTCAGTGCTCCCAGCCTCTTGTCATTGCTCCAAATGATCATGGACTTCAGAAAGAAGCAGCACCCAGCTCTGAAACCCCTGTGGAGTCTGTGTGCCCCTCCTCCACCACTTGGGTCTTTACTAACCACTTTATTCCAAATGTGGAACAGCTCTTGGGTTTGTGGTTTAACTCACGTGCATGAGTCACACCTGAATTCCTCTCTCACTACCGAGGTTAAATAGAATTGGAGTGGCTGTTGCCTTTCAGGGTATTACAGTCTTTGATGTGCAAAGGACATAGATCTCTCTGATATTTCAACCTGGCACATTTTTTGCATTTAATCTGCTCCTTATTTATCTGTTTAGTTCTTGAACTAAATGTGGTTTTGGTTGTGGGGTTTTGTTTTGTTTTTTATTTTAATTTGATTTTGCTGCTTGTGCTAGAGATCATGTGTTCCAACAAAAATCTCAAGTTTTCCAGTGCCAGCAGGCAGTCAATTTGAGGATTTTCTGTGAGTATCCAGACCTTGGATCTGCCCCTAAGTCAGACAGACACATTGCCATCATTCTGAATTAAGCTGAAATGGAATAAAAAGAGGAAGAGCAGTGAATGCCTTCTCAAGACCTAAAGGTACTCCTCTAAAAGAAATCCCAGTGTTTTGATCTAGTGGACAACACATTTTTTTCTCCAGGCTGAGAGCCCTGTGGGCAGTGACTTTACAATTTAAGAGGGATATTACAATAACACTACAGAGTAAGTCAGATGAAGTGAAGGTCCTTTATTTGTCCAATTAGCAATGGGAGTTTATGGCAAAGGAGAGCACTCAGAGTGTGCACTTTCCAGCTGCTGGCATGCTGTGAGCCTGACACACCCCAAGGAATCCAGAAAAAATTCTTGAAGCATGAGAATAATTTTTCCCCTAGTTCTGCCTCCCCTTTTCCTCCAGGAGGGAGTTCCCAAGTGCTGTTTAGGGCTACATCTTGATTTCCCCATTGCCCTTCTCAGCAATATATGTCATCCCTGGATTTTGATGGAAACACAGACACTGTTGCAGCAGATCTGCGTTCAGCCCAATATCCTGGGGTTTGGGTCAGGTTTTTTAATCTTACCCTCCTGTTTTGTTTCTTGGCATTAATTGCTCATACTGTCCTCCTGCTTGGCAGAGTAGGACCAAGTATTCTCTTGTTCTGAAAGCATGGGGATGGTTTTGGTAGGAGATTTGACCAGTGCAGCTTCAATTAATTGTGTCAGCCATGGTTATAATCAACCATCAGGGAGCAATTTACTGGGGAAAGGCTGAGAACTGCACATCAGAAAGTCTGAGCTGAGGAAACAGAAGATCCAGACCTGGGAGAGAGTGAAGTGTCTAGCACAGCTGGATAGGAAAGGAGAGATGGGACTGCACGGAAAGTTGGACCAGGATTTAGGACTCAGGTTATTCAGAATGAAGGTAATAGCAAGGATGTGGTTTTCTCAGACAAGATAAAATTACTTTTAGCTGGGAAGCCATTAGAAGTGATGGCACTCTCCTTCTTTCCTTTGATCTGGCTGCTTGTGCCCACTGTGCTGTAGCTCTGTGGGATCTCAGGCTGTGACAGGGTCAGGGGAATGGGGGAGCTAAACTGGCTGAAAACACATAATTTACTATCCCAGGTTTATCTGTCAGTGGATTGGGTCCCAGATCTGACACCCACACAGCTTTTCAAGCAAGGATGCTGGCACAGGGGGGGATGTCATCCACCAGAGAGATGGGGAGATCCACATAATTTCCAGCACTCCCCTCCTGGAAGCATCAGGCCAAAACAGCTGATAGATCAGCAGGAGGAGGCTGGCACGCACCCTGCTGCATGTGCTTAAAGAGGCTGCAAACAAGCAAAACATACTTTAAAGCCTGAGCAGGCCTGGGCAAAACTGAGTAGTCACTTCTCTCCCTGAAGCGGCTGCTCTTCAGAGACTGCGGGTTGCACAAGTCATGGCAGAGCCCATGAGGAGGTCACACAGGCAGCCTGGGCAGAAGGAGCTGCAAAAGGTGGTCCACAGGGTCCAACCTCCTCACTTCTGCTCTGAGTATCAACAGTCTGCACACCCCAACAGCTTCCCAGGAGGAGCAGCACTAAAATGGATTAAAAAAAAAAAAAAAAAAAGAAAATATGAACAGCTTACCGCTTTAAACAGAGTGATAGAAAGATACATAGATACATCCTGGCAGGCAAGATTAGTGAGACAGACAGATTAGAGGCAGAGAGATTTAATAAAAAAAGGGGAAACTCCTCAGAGTCTTATTTTCCAAATACTGGCTATGTGGCTTTACTGAATGGATACCACAGGAGGTCGGCTCAATCATCACCTGGAGAAATGGGAAAGCTCTGCCACCAATGGGGCTAAGGATTCATCCCAGCTGAGACCCGACCCAGTGTGCTGATGGCAAGAGACAAACTTCACATGAGTGTTCTGCTGCTGCTGCTTCTGTCTGAGCCCACCATGAATCCCTGCACAGGGAGAAGTCAGGGGGCCGTGGTCCTCCGAGACCACACAAAGATTTCATCAGAAGTTCAATGCCAAGACATCTTCCCTCAACTGCATTCAGTCCCCCTGCCCTGATCAGCTGCCTTTTGTTAGAAATGCCAGCTCTCCCTAGGAGAAGCAGTCACACTGGTGAATTGCCCGCCCTTTTTCACAGAATGCTGGTTGTTTTGTTGGGTTGGTTTTTTTTTTNCCCACTCCGGGCTCCCCTTTCCCTGGAAGCAGGAACTGGAGTGACCCCGGCAAGCCCCAGGAGAAGAGAGACAATCAGTGAACCCCCGGCGGCCGCCGTGGTTCTGCTGTCGCTGTGCGCCAGCACAAGCAGCAAATTCCAAGAAGATGCGATCATCAGCAGCTCTGTGAAGACAGGAAAGTGGTTACAAATGCTCTCTGCCTCAAAGAGGGAGAGAAGAAACCACAGTCTGGCTGCAGCTGCACCTCGTGCTTTCTGATTAATCTGCTGTTTAGAAACATTTGCTATGGTACCCGTGCATAGGTAGAGGTGAAAACAAACATCGATGGATGCAAAGGGACTGCCTCATCTCTGGCCAACACAAACAGAGCCTAATTCCAGCATGGATACAAAGTCCTCCTACAAAAGAGAACAGAGATAGAGGTTTCTTCCTCAGAGCTGTCTACATTGCACATTCAGGCAGAGAAAAATTTGCTAGGGCATATGGCATGACCATCCACATGTGGGATCTAGGCTTTAAATGTTAAAGTCCTCGGTGCTTCAAATACAGCATCTTCTTTAAACACTGATGCTACTCAGCAGGCAAATATGTCTCATCATCATCATATTTTCCTCAGTGTTCTGGCCTAAATTGTTTTCATTTTGATAACGTGCTGAATATGCATCTGTTTGCCCAAAGAGGAGGGAGCAAGTGTTCACAAGCAGCGCTATCATGACAGTAAATGGCAAAGTGAACAAAGTTAAAAGTTCTCTGAAATGTTTAGATACCAGTTCAATGGCCAGATTCTCCATACAACACAATGTCCATGTATGGTTCAGTTGGAAATTATTGGGTCGGTTGAGGTGCAAAGAGATGTAAAAAGAAAATATTACTCATAAATCATAGAATGGTTTGAGTTGGAAGGAGCCTTAAAGATCACCCCATTCCAACTCCCTGCCATGGGATTCCACTATTCCAGGTTGCTCAAAGCCCCATCCAACCTGTCCTTGAACATTTATCGATGCCTCCCTAGCCAGTTTGACCTGGCTGTCCACGTTTTTTTACCAGCTGGAGCTATGTGTTCCCAGCACATGTCCGTATCTCCCTGGTGTGTCCCTTGTTCCAGATGCTTTAGGGGAGGACACATCCCTGAGCTTCTCTCTCACACTCCATTGCTGCAAAGCTGAATGGAGGATCGTTTTCTGCCCCTGAAAAGGCCACCACAAAACACAGAATCCGGCCTCGATATTGATATCTTACATTCTGTATTTTCATTATCAAAAGGTTTTATTGAAGCCTTGAATTTGCCACAGTGGGTATCCTTTCAAAATCCGCCAAGTTTGCTGTAGAAAAAACAGATAACATTACCTTGGTATTTGCGGTATTCCTTGTGCTGCTCTTCCCACTTCAGCGGAAGACTGCTGAGGATGTTTAGGGAAAGGCTAAGATAAATGTTCCTCAATATCAAAATAAACAATAGGGGCTAATATGCAGCTTGTATTTTTCATGCTCATATTGGATTCCGGTTTGAGTTTAAAGGGAGCTGCCCCAGAGCTCTCAGGCTGTGGCTCCCAAGTCCAGAAAGATCAAGGGGCAGAAGTGAGGACATATTCATGTACATGTGCACACACAGATAAAAAACTTTCCCTGCCTAAAATCTCTCTTTCAGCATGGAAGCATGTTGCCAACACTCAGCAAATACTAAATAATAGCAACAGTACAAGAATTCTTCCACAGGATAATTCACCAGCCACAAAAATTACCATAACTATCCACCAGCCTCTGGTCTGGCGGGGTAAAAGGCAGAAGCTTAACTTGCTGCACAAGAGGAAAAGAGAAATTCTCCAGGGCAGTCCTTTAGTGGTCCAAAGGGAATGTGGTTTTCCTGCTTTGAACTGTGTGCAAAGGAAACAGTGAAGTCCAGAGCCAACCCACTGAGTATTCAGGCTTAGAATTTGAAAAGGCCAGATACTGAATCCTTGATGTTTAGTCCCTCATGCCAGGTTCTTGCTCCCACACAAGCTGGCAGTGTCCAAGGCCGGGTGGGATGGAGCTCTGAGTGACCTGAGCTAGTGGAAGGTGTTCCTGCCCATGGCAGGAGGTTGGAAAGAGATGATTTTTGAGGCTCCCTCCAACCCAAATCACTCTGTGGTTCAATTTGTTGCATCAGGAGATGCTGAGTTTAATATAGCATCCTGGCAAAAACCACTTGGGGTGTGGCAGTCTAGGAGAACAAGATTAAGGCAAATGATAGGCATTTCAAGCCAAAAGTCACCATTTCATAGCTAAGTGAACGGACAAAACATAAAATGCTCTTTGTCCTTTGAACATATAACATGACCTGCACTATGGCCTAATCCTGAAACTCCCACAGGATGCAATTTGATGCCTCAATTATCCTGCTCCCATTGAAAGGGCTTCTAAGAAGCACCTGATGCGAGACACTCTTGGTACAATCTGGAGCAAAAACAAAGAAGAAAGAGCTGCACAATTCTGGAGGCAGTGGTGCAAAACACAGCCATGCAAAACAGATTCTCATTTGATCTCTTTCTCAGAAGGCATTATCTCAGAAACATCTGTATGTTAAGGCACTGCCTCGATGACTTGTTACTCCTGGAGTGCCTGAAAGACTGAGTTGCTGGAGCCTTCTTTCAGATGTGTTTCATTCTGCTGTCAAATCTAAGTATTTGGGTTCAGTTGCCACTGCATTGTGGTCCTGCAGGAAAAGCAGGAGGAAACAGTGGTGCTTGGTGGTGCCTCAGCTCCACAGGACAAAACACTGCCTGGTTTCTCTTCTCACTTACATGGAAATAACTCCACTGCTTTCAACAGAGTAGCCCTGCCAGCTTCAAGTCAGGTCTGTTGACCTTGCTGGGTCTGTCTTCTGCTAGTGTTGTTACTGAGGTTACAGGATGGAGCAATGATGACCCCTATCTGTGCTTTCCTCTGTTATGGTGGACCTTTGAAATGTACCTAAGGCAAATTTTGACATGGGAAAACCTGTCATCTCCTAAGAAACTCCAGATAGATTTAGCTGCTGCAATTGCTTTAAAAAGCCTTTTACTCTTTCCCTGTGACTCTCAGGAAAATCTCCACAATACCACTGGATATGGACACTTGAGGCCCCCCATGAAATGTCACTTCAGACCATGCTCCTTTGGGAATAGCTGGTGGTAGCTTCTTACAGAGGCACCTGGCCTTTACTTTTCATCCCAGGCCCACTGACAGTGCATGAAGAAACCATTCCTGAGTTTGCAGGATTTCTGCTGGGTCTGAGCACAGGCCTGAAGACAAAGCCCTAGGGATGCATGTTGCAGTTCCAGGTATTCTGGGTGAAAAAGACTTCCCTTGTGAGGTTGATGAGTGAGGAACCCTTGTGAGGATTCTGACATAACAGTTCTTTTAGGGTTTTACCTCTAAATAAATCTGAGGGAAACAGGTACAAAACCAGTCTTGCTGAACTGGCACAGCCCTGTGTCTAAAAGTGAGGAAATGACACCTGTTCCTGATTGTCCATGGAAATGGGATAAAGGGAGGGCAGGGGATTTAATATTTTCCTAGATGAGGCAGAGTCTCTCACTTTTTTTATTTTTTATTTTTTTTACTGCTGGACCACAGTGTTACAGATAATCACAGTGTAAACAACATTCTTTTAGTGCAGCTTTTGTCTCTTTTCTGTAGGATGGAAAGTCTTGTGAAATTGGCCTCTGTCATGCCAGGCACTGAAGAAAACACGTGTTGAAAGAAGTGCCTGTTCCCAGGCTTTCAGACTAAATAACCCCAGACCAAAGGTGAGGGGGAAGCAGAAGCCTGGACGAGGGATTTGATGGAGTTCCTGCAGCAAGTCCATGCCCAGGGTGGAACTGAGTCCAAACAGCTCACACCTTGCTCTTAACAATCAGGGTGAAGCTGCTCCCCAGCTCACCTTGCACTGATGATTTTCCTTTCTGTTGCTATAACACACAACCAGGTTTGTAAGACATGTAGAAATTATGGCTTCATAAATAATATGATCCAATTTCTATTTGCTGGCCACCTGATCTCTTTTGTGTATTCAGGATTAACAGGATTCAGGATAACCTAAAAAGAACTGCACATGCTTGTTTTGCCTCACTTCTGAAGTCGTGGGTGTGTTTATCCTTAACCATAATTCTTTTCCCAGCCTTGCTCTTACTTCCAGCCCTGACCTTATCTTAGGCTGTCAAAATAGTATTTTAAAAACAAAGGTGCAGCCAGTTTTCATCTCTTTTTAATACAGCTTTACAGGGTTAAAATGCAGAACACAGACCTTCCAATTTTCACAAAGTGCTCTGACTGTCTTGTCTGCTTTGCACAGTTTTATGCTAAAATCAATAGACCCATTCCAATTTCAGAAGGAAAAGGGAGCTACCTTCCATTCCACAGCAGGAGGGTAAAAGCACAGGTAGGCTGATATTTTTTACCAGAAGTATTTGTGTGGTTGAAGATTATTTTACCAGAAGTATTTATGCTAAAGACTCTTTTGAGGATTTTGTGCCATTGGAGTCGCTTTCACTTACAAAGCTGAAGTTGATGCTGGGGTTGAGGTGTTGTTATTCTCAAGGATGTAATGAGGATGAGCAAAAGGAGTTTGAAGGTGACTCAGATGCCATTTTCTGTACTGTATTTATCTAGTGCCAGTCACAGACTTCATGCTCTGCTGGCTGCCTGAGGACTAGGAAGAAAACAGTCTTCACAACTCCTATGATTTATCATCCACACCGTAAAGTTTAATTTCACTTTTGAAGTACCGGCACTGCCCTGGCTGAAAAAAAAAGGAGGCTGGACAAGCATGCTTATGCTTGTAGTGGTATTGGAAAATTTCTCAAGTACCTGTGGGCAGGTGTGGCTCACATACTTGGGTTAAACCAATCGCCAGATCTAGGGTCAGGAAGGAATTTTGCCCTAGGTCACATTGGCAGGGACGATTGTGTTGTTTTTGTTTCCCTTGCTTTGCAGTGTGGGTTGTGGTTGGCTTCCTAGATTATCTACTGCCATCTTAAGAAATGCTAATGACCCAGGCTTTAGGTCCACAGGTGGAATTGTAGATCCAACCCTGCAGGTCTCAGGCCTGCCTCAGAGAGTGACTGCAGCCATTTTGGGCCCCTGTGGAGAGACTCCAGCACAAAGCATCCTCAGGACTCTCAGCATCCTTCAGATTGCCCTGTGGTCTGGGCATATCCCTCTAACAGAATCTCTGTAAGTGTGCAGGTTGGAAATCTGGGCATGTTGGAACTCTGTCTTGGTTCTTTCCCTGTGGTGCAGCGGGTTTTCAGATTGTTTTGGGTGATGGAGCACCTTGTGATGAGGACTGGGATATGGATGCTTCCTGGAACTTGTCAGCCTGCAGGATGCTTATGATTGCAATGCCCTGGAGTTGTGGATGTGGGTGACCATTCCTGGGTGGCACAGGTGTCATTTGATTTTCTGTGTTGCTGGGTGGGGCATTGTTGGTATTCTTTTTTTTTTTTTTTTTTT
>VZUA01092875.1:0-23603 GCA_013401035.1 Horornis vulcanius
GCTCCGCACGGCTCGCCTGCCCTCCAGCGGCCGCTCCGCCGCCCCGCACTGCCCGCAGCCCCGGGGAAAGCCCGCAGGCCTCCTCTGCCACAGCTTTGGGGAGGTTTTGGGTTTGTTTAGGGGTTTGCTTCAGGTTAAAAACTAAAATTCACACGCTGATAGCGTGTGGTAACTCCTCTTGTCTGAAAGCTCGTTTATAGCAAACGAGTTGCCAGGAACCGTTAACCTCCACGCATAGCCGAACTCTCCAAAGAGCGCCCAACGTCAGTTAACACCTTATTAAGTGAGAATATAGCCATAGCTCAGAACTCTGAGCTCTCCAAATTCTCCACTCGAGTAACAGCGTACATCAGTGCAGCGTGTCGGGCCCAGCTGCTCCCACCTCTGCAGGGACCGAGGTGCTTGCACCCCTGGCACTCTCAGCCACAAATCAAGCAGCATCTTTAATACCTGGAGTTTGTCACTGGGAGCCTTCAGGTATCAACTCACAGGGTTTTTCAGCCCATAGTTTCAGGCCCAAGAGGCACAGAAAACATTAAATTCTAAAGTAGTGATCAAAGCAAGTCCTTATAAAACCTCCAGCACTAACATGTCTGTGATGTTAGTCTAACAGACTTCACACTTCTGGTCTTATGGATCTGCAAGTTTAAAACAACCAAAAACCCAAACTGCTGTCATTTGCTGATGTCACTAACATCAGAGGTCCCACGCATCCCTGTCTCGGCAGTCCCATGGCACCTTGGGACAACTTGGGACAACTGAAAGCTGTTTTCACACATGGCCAAGAACATCAAAGCCACCATCCTGAGCCCTTCAAGTTGAGCTCACCGAGATGCCTGCACTGGAACAATACAGAATCTGGGAACTTGCAAGATCAAAGTATTTAGCTGAGATGTGAAAATACTCCATATATCCCTAATCATCACCAATACCTCATTTCTTGGAAGCAGTTTGGGTGGCAGAAGCCCAGCCATCTTATGCCAGTAGGTGCTGCTCACTCCCAAAGGAAAGGTACCCACAGCACACGGTCATGCCCAGCATTTCCACAAGCATCAGCCCCTCACCGTGTTAAGTCCAGTATCTGCTGCACAATGTCCATAGGAGTTCTGCAAAGCCAGAGGCAGTAACTCCTCCAAAACCCTCACAGCCACCTGTGGACGAGAGCTTTGATTGCTCCTCAGGTTTTTCACGTAGCAGCCACAACACCTGCCTCCAAGAATAGGCTCCTCAGACAGCCACTGATGGCTCTGCCCAACACCCAAGCTGGCCCAGGGCTGCTGCCCCTGGCTGGAAGCAGAACAGCTAGAAAAGGAACTTGTGAAGCTGCTGCTAACATTTATCATTTTAATTGCTCCAACAGCAGGTAAAATTATAGCAGCTACAATAGAGCTGTAAGCTATGCATGGAAAAACTCATCCCAGGTGACTCTGGCCCAGACCATGCTGAGGAGCCATGTGCTAGCAGCACAGCTGCCCCCACAAACATGGCCCAAAGGACTTGGATCCACACAGGCCAGGAGGACCTGGACACGTCAAACAGCAAGAACTGCCTGGGCAACACCAGGGGTTGTTTTAAAGAGGGCACATGGGGGTTTTCTTCTTTCAGTTATTTCATTTGTAATCACAAGAGCTCTTTATTTAAAATAGATCCATTCTTTGTGCCTCAGTAGTCTGGCAAATCGCCTTAATCTTTAATATACAAATAGTAACTTGGAGAATAATACCAGTATTGGGTGAGTCTCAGACTACCAGCCTTGAATAATGCAGCTGGGGCACAGAACAGAGAAGAGGCAGCTCAGTTGTGTCTCTGCAAAAACAGAAATATCATTTAGCTGTATGCTGTTATGAATATGTGTGTGTGTGTATGTGTGTGTATCTCTAATATGAAAAGCTCCACAGCCGGACCTGTTGCTCCACTGCTGAAGGCTCCTGTATGATCCGATTCCCAGCACAAATCCAGCCAGAGCAGCCAATGCCCACTGGAAAACCTTTAAGGCTGTTTATTTTTCTTACACCACGCGCAGGGTGTGAAGGCTGGCTCGTTCCTGAGAGCCTGATGTTCTCAACACTTTATAAAGCAAGACGGAGCCAGGTAGGACTGTGCCCTGCAGGACACCCTGTGAGCTCCTGGGGTTACTGCCTTCCACTCACCCTTGCAAAGACCTGAATTAAGGCTGTGTCCTACAGTGCCCCAGTGGCTTATTGGATTAGTGACCGCCCCCCAGCAGCTCTAATCAAAGTCTGAGCAGCCTGACCTTTCACTTGCAGGGCAGTGAAGGTGCTCCTGGTGAAATAAGCTTCACTCACCCTGCTCCACTGGTCCATATCCCATGAGGAGTGGGCATTTCACAGAGCATGGAGCTCATTCAATGGGGCCAAGGACTTAAGAGTATGCTTGAGTGGGAAGCCTTCCCACCCCAGAGACCCCTTTGGAATGTGAAAGAGAAGCCAGCATGAACGGCCAGGATCTAGCCCCATTACATCTGGCACACCAAGATTTATATTAAAATGAAAAAGCTGAGTTGATGTTTTACAAAGACCAAGTTCAGCTCTACATCCCAGCCCTGCTTCCAGAGAGCAAATCCATGTGTGGTTTGCTCCTGTCATCTGCATCTCCAGCCTTGGGTTGTTCCTATAAGCAAAATTTCCTTAAAGAAAATCCAGCTGAAGAGGTTTTCTCAATTTGAAAACCTTGATAAAAGGAAAGACAACTTGCAGACTGACCAGGCTGCATGTTCTGTCTTTATCCAGTTTACACACAAAAAGACAACTTCATCCCAAGGTAAGGAACGCTTCTGCCACATAGTCTGGACAGACAGGGAAGGAAGAGATGGTTTGTAGTTACTGCCATCTGAAGAAGAGCCACTTCAAAACAACCCTGAACTGTCCAGCAGAACAGGACTTCATCCTCAGCTCCACCACATTCAGGCACAGTCTTGCAGAAGAAATATGGTGAAGAACAATCAGGACTTGGATTCAGCCATCACAGCTGGACTTCTTGGGAACAGAGGCAACAGCAGCATCCCTTCCAGCTCCACAGGGATGTCTTGTGGCTCCTTGCAGAGGGAAAACCCAGCATACTACAGCCCTTATTCCGATGCGTATCATTACTTTATAAGATAAAAGAAACCCAAGAGAGGCAGGAATTATTCAGTAGGCAGGGTTTCAGAGTTTACAAAGGTTTTACTCCATTGGAACATCCCTTGGATATCAATGGGATTTGGGGACTGAAATCTCAGATTCCTCTAAAAGCTCCAGCATACTCATAAACAAATCCCAGTGCTTTATCAGCAGAGCAATGAGGCAAATGAAATCCCTGACAATGATGGACAGCTCAAGCTAAAGGGCAGACCAGTTTAATACCTTCTCCTCCTGAGTATCCAGCCCCTCTCCAGTGCCCAGGGCCTCTCAGCCACAGCCTGCCCCCACCCTGTGTCCACCAGCCCAGCCACCCTGCTCCAGTGTCTGGCACAGGGTGGACACACATGGGCTTTCCTTGATCCCAGTGCCCAGCAGCACTGCAGCTGCCCTCTGAAAGCATGTGGCAGCTATTAGAATGCCTCTGAAGGGAGGCAAGAACAAGCCAACCTCTGCAGACAAACCTACACATACTAGTGGGAAATTCCACTTTTCAGCCTTTGCACTGCATTAAATCCTAAGGCTTGGCTCCTTGGATTTATATTCCTCTATGGTTTCACTTTTCCCTAAAAAAAAAAAAAAAAAATCACAAGCTGTTAAGCTTCAAAACTTAGTATTTCCTTAACTTGGAGCTTTTCAGCTCAACAGCTCTTAAACATAAACCTCTTTGACTGAAGTCTCCTGAATTAAGCTGTCTCCAGCAAGTCACCATCTCAAAGCCCTGTCTGTGGGATGACCAGTTCCTCCCCACACCAACACCCTGGGCTCCTGTCCTCTGCCCCAGCTGCTGGTTCAGGGCAGGACATTACACAATGTGCATGAACACCCATGTCCCCACAGCTGGCAGTGCCACTGCAGGGACAGTTCAGGGCTGATGCAGGCACTGGCTGGTGACATCACTGAGCTCTCAATGCCCTGTGTCACTGTCCTCAGTGATGGCACCAGTAAATGAGTGACCCTGAAGGAACTCAGGGTGGACTGTGATACAGGACAGTTTCTGAAAATACTGCTGGAAAACCTATCTTTTTGAAGAGGAACTGTAGTCACATTTTGCATCAAAGCAAGAATTCAAAAAATATTATATGGGTGGATTTACACAAAAATATATTGGAAATTGGCTTTTTTTTTTTGAAAATTAATGTCACAGATCAGTATAGAGACATTTCTGGAAGTCCAATTTTCCTGGGGCATGAACAAACATTTCCTATAAGCAGAGCTCCATCCACTCAGAGGTAGAGTAGCAGGGTTTTCATCAGCATTCTCCACCACAGCCACAATGAGGGCACCAGCCACAGCTGGGCTCTCAGGGACACTGCCAAGCAACCCAGAAAGGGGACAGATTCATGCAGGAGCACCATGTCTGCAGTGGTGCCCAAGATTTTCCTAGAGACCAGGGAAAGGCTGTGCAGTTCCAACAGCAGTGGCTAGGGAAGACCGGGAGGAGAAACTGAAAAGGATCAGAAGACTGAAAAGTCTGAAGAGCAGTGAAGGACTATGCAAGGAGAAGGTTGTGGCAAGATGTGGAGTTGTAAAGAACTATTTAGAACCATGAAGCTGGAGGGAACAAGTAGAAGCATCTCTCCTAATTCAAGACCCTAAAAATGAAGTCAAGATTCCCCAGTCTCCCTGTCCCATGCTCTCTGGAGATCATAAGGACTGGCTAGGTTCTGCACTATAGCAGTCCCATGACACGTTATTACCCTTAGCTACAGCCATTTAGTTAAAAACTATTTTCCATGTAGAAAATTGGAAGGAAAGGCTTGAAAGTATGGGAAAAATATTTATGGAAGAAGGAAGAATGTCCCAAACACCAGAGGATGCCTTATTATTGAAAGCTTTACTCATTAGCTGTAGCTGTGCACTGTTGTTGAGGTCCTCAACACACATTTACACCCAGGGAACAGCTTTACACCACTCCCAGAAGCAGTGCCCAGATAACATTCACTGCCTCAAAATAGCAAGATAAGGGCTACTAGGAGGCTTTCATCAAGGACATTCCTGGGAAAATAGCACAATTACAAGCTTTGGGACAAATGTAAGGAGCAGTGGGAAAAATTTCATGAACAGGCACAGATAAAAGGTGGCTGCAGTGGTGAAATGCCAAGTACCTCAACAGCTACAAGACACCTTCAACCCTCCCTGCAATTATTACTCCCTAAAAAAACCCAAAACCAATGTAGAACCTAAGGCTTAATTTGGAAACAGGCAAGAGAAACTGTTTTCTCTTAAAGAGAATTGGATGGGGCTCAGCAGGCCTCAGGCCCCAGCAATTGGTTGAGGAACACTGTAAAACCCTTCTAACGAAATTGCCTTCGATTAAAACATAAAGCCCGTTTCTAGTACCAGCATAAACTAATCACTTGAGGTGAATCAGGTGCATTAACTCTGAGTGGCCTAGTTCTGTTCCCTCTGTCATTTGCAGTTCAAGTAGGGTGGTGGCCGTGCCCTTGTCCTGGACAAGGATCTGGGTAGCAGCACATGGGGCTAGTATGGCCAGCTAAGTGTGGGTGGGCACTGTCAGAGGTGCCTGCTGAGCATCCCTGCCAGGGCCTTTGCTTTTCCCATACTCACTTTTGACCCTTGGCCACCTTTTTCCCCCTTCTTTTATTCCTTGCCCTTTCTTGCTTGTTTTCTCCCAGGATCCTTTTCCCATAGAGACTCATATAGCTTGGTCAGGGAGAGCTGACAGAAGTGGTGGAAAAATAAAGTTTTTGAAGAAAGAAGAGCAAAAGTCATCTTCATACAACTGGACACAGGCCATACATGTGATCCCCACAGCACACATCCTAATCAACATTTGATATATTTGATTGATTTACTGGGTTCCAATTAGGCACTGCTTAGAACCCATTTACGTAAGACAATCCAAAGGCCAGCCACTGAAGAGCTGATCCAACACAGATTTTTTCTCAAAGTGTCCATGCAGGTAAACCAGCGAGCAGCCAGCAGGGTTTCCCTGTGCTACCTGTAAATGGGAGGACAAGTCAGGCCCCTTCAGGCACACCTGCAAGTCCAGCATCACTTCTCCTGCACCCCATCACATATGCTCAGCTCTCCTTGTTTACATTGAGAACTAGGCTCAGACAAAGCAATCCTTAATAAATACCGAATCACAAAACCTCCAAACCTCACTCAACGCAACCGACTGCACTTGCTGCTGCTTGCCAGAACCTAGTGCCCACTAGCCAAGGGCAGGAATAAAGGTGCTGGTCTCCATCCAACACTGAGCTCCAAACCACCCCATTCTCTTGCAGCTTTTTCTGGCATTTCCAAGTAGAATCCAGTCTTTAACGCCCTTTTGGAAAACAGTGAGGAGAATAAGCATCTAGGTGCTGGTTCCACAGAGGGAAGGAAAAGTTGAGAGTTTGGCTGCTAGTCAGTAATGGCACATGCAAGAGACAGGACATGGTTTGGGGTATCTGGGTAGGAGGATGAACTTAGCCCCTGAGGGACTGTCTGGGTGGCAAGGAGCCCAGTACCACCACCCATCCCAACCCGGTTTTCCATTACCTCAGCCCACACACACTCCCACTCTCCCTGCCAGCCATGCTCCAGTTGCTTCTCTCCAAAGGCTGCAACAATTGCTGAGCATAGGCAAAATAAGAGCCTCGCCCTCATCACAGCCCCTGGACTCTGAAAAGCCACTCTGGCAGGTTTGCTGGATCACAGGAGCAAAAACCCCAGGACAGACCTAAGGTAGCCACCAGCACTTCTCTTGAACACCCCTAGGAATAAGGCAGACACCGAGAGCTCCTGACAGGATGGTGTCCTTCTGTTAATCACCTCTTCTGCAGTGGGATGCCAGGAGACACCAGAGACTTGGAGACAAAGTAGATCCATATTGAGCAGCTCTGTCAGCAGTCAACCCTACATTGTGCACACACCTACTCAGCTGGGTGGCCTTCCCTTTGTCCCACGCAGGGAGACACCAGTTACCTGTTCACTGTAAGAAATGAAACACTCACAGAAGGAAATGAAACATGAAAAAAGCTGGGACAGGTTCTGCAACAGGAAAGGCAGCAGTAGAGGAAACTCACATACAAAGGAAAGGTGAAGGCACTGGTACCTAGAGAGGTGTTTCACCATCCTGTAAAGCAAGTCAAGTCGTTTTCCCATCACACCATGAGGAAATATCAATGCACTTGGCTGTGGAGCTCTATGTTCTCAGATAAGCCATCCTCGAGGACCAGCTTCACACAGAGGCTTAGAACCCTCAGCACAGCTATCAAAACACTCCAGCTCTGTTGCCATTATTACTATGGCAAGGACATGTTTCAGCTCTGCAGAAAGTCAAGAGCAATCCTTCAACCCACATCTGGTATTTGTCTTTTCAACAGGTATTTTCACATCTGAGCTTTTTTTTTAAATCAGTCTTTGAGGTTCTGTTCAAAGTGAAAGAACTGGCAGCTGCATGTGAATATCCAAGAGGATACAGCTGCATCCAGAGTCATCAGATTGTCAGTACCAGAAGGATCCAGGGTTTGGAGAGGTGACCAGCACAACAGCTGAGTTAGTGGGGTAGTGACCATGCCTCACTACTCCATAAAGTGGCAGAAAACAGTGGGACCTAAACAGGGCCAAGGGAAGTTATTTTTATGCCAGGAGGGTGCCCCAAAGATGCCCCATGAGGTTCAACAGCAGCCTGACAACAACTTGACCTAGATTACACCTCAGCACCAGCACAGTAATGATTTCCTTCAAAGCTGCCCATACAGGCTTCATCTTCCCCCTGCAATGCTTGTGCGGAGTGCGGCTGCACCCCAGACCTGCTTTGGTCAGTCACCTGCAGACAGCACCCTGGTATTTCTTAAAACTTTAATAATCAGAATATTTTACTGGCTAGAAAGCCTCTTGCTGAAATTACTGTACAATTTTCACTTCTTTCAGCCAAAATTTAGGGCAATTTTGCTTAAATAAGCCTGTCTGTGCCATTAGCTCTATTTTACCAGGGAAATCTGCTCTCACTTGTGCATATGACATCATCTATTGACATAACCCCACCAAAACAGGCATTTCAAACCCTTATACTCTGCCATTTCACATGCTGCAATTATACTCAAGCTTAAACAAATCTTTGACACAAGACTTGCACCGTTTTGCTTCTCTACCATGTACTTCACTTGGCTTTGCTTTCCCAAAAAGAACTATTTGCTTCTGGAGACTTGCACTGCTTTCCATTGCACCCAGCATTTCAACTATAGGAACTAAGGGTTTTGTAATAGCAAAGGTAAAAAAATAAATTCAGTGGCAATTTTACTAATCAAACTGTACATCCTACCTAAACAACTTGTAAAGAATGCTCAGTAGAACAGACTCCACGTCCAACCAGCTCAACCAAGTGTGTTCACATGTCCCACCAGCATGGGGAAAACCTCAACTTGCTTTACTCAGGGTGTCCTCTGATGTTAGAACACAAGTCTGTTGTGTTAATTCTCAAACACAGCAAGGATTAAAGCAAAGTTTAATAGTTACCATACAACTGTTTGTACGTTTATTGAGTATTCTTCCAGTCTCCATCCCGTTGCTGCAGTTACTGGACACAAGATAGAACAGTCAAGCATTTGAAATGGCACAGCATTGAGACAAGAGCCTTGAGGAGTCTCATCCTCAAGGCTTGTCATCCAGGCCTCTTCACCTAAAAGCCCTTACAACCTTCAAGGTTTTTACTTCACGTAACAGGAATGGCCCAAAATTTTGACTCTGGCTCTTAGCATCATGTGTAGGCCAGAGGACCTGTGAGGACTTCTAGCTCATCCAAGCTTTTGGATTTGCTGGAGATTAGTCTCAGCATTCCCAGAATTTAACCAGAGGCTCTGAACTCAGTGAGCTCTCTAGGCACACCCCACAGCATTCAAACTAATTGTTCCCTCCACAAAATCCTCACAGGAGTCATTTATCTGAGGCAACCTCAGACTCTGCAGCTCCTCAGAGGAACACCACAGCTAGCAAATCCCAAATCAAAAGTATTGCATTTTACAAGTGAAGTTCCAGGCCCTCTACACCCAGTTATTAGAGAGAAACCATAAACCAAAGCGCAATGAAGCAGGTCAGAAACTGAGATGCAGGAAGGGCTGTTTTAGGCAATTACATAATTAGTGGTCACTTTCAGACAATAAAGCCCTGCTTGCCACTCCTGTCTTCTTCCTTTCCAATCATCTACTCAGTTGCTCCAAAGCTCATGGAACTGAAGTTGTTTTTGAAGCTGACAACACGAGGATAGTTTGTGTACTTGGTAAAGAGAAGCAGCTAAAAAAAGCAAAGGTAGTTCCTCAGAGAACTTTAAACACAAATTATCTCTGGGTTCAGCAGACTTCCCCATCCATAAGAAAACAAACAATAGTACTTTATCAAAATACTAAATTTTATTTTTTCCACATACATTTAGTCTCCCCACTGTTTCCATTTGTCTGACCACCACCATGCCTTATCAAAACATTCCATACATATTTAAAATGAAGCTGAGGGTGGAGTCCCATCTTTAAAAACTAAACAGGCATTTTGGACAACACATTCTTGGCAAGGTAATCTGGATGACATTTATCAGACACAAGAGGGAAAGCTCTTTCAGCATTTGTAAAAAGAACAGCCAAATAATGGTTACAGAAATAAGACTGCAGATTTTAACGAACTGTTTAAATTGTTTTCTTTTCTTACAGAGTCTGTCTCCACTGCCAGAGNTGTACACAAAAAGTTAGAAATTGAAATAAAATTTTAAAAATTGTTTTTAGTTTACTATCTCCACCTATTCTTTAAAATACTGACAATAATTATAACAGAAGTACATTCCTCTCAGAGAAGATCAAGTTGAAAGCATGACACTGGGTCCTTCAGCTAGGAGACTTATTCACACTAGGTCACAATACTAAGACTTCAGTCAAGGTGAGAGGATGGGTGTGGACCAGTGAGGCAAATACTGGCTGAACTCTGCCTACCCTGGCTAATGCCACAGCTGCTCCAGTAGCTGAAGCTGACTGCTTTTCAACATTCCTTCAGGAATATGTAAATTTGTCCATCAGACAAGTTTACTCTGAACCACTGAGGGAAGCAGGAAAGCATAAGCAATTGTCACTGCAAAAAAAAAAAAAAAACCTGAAGGAATTTTGATAGGGAAATCTAAGACACATTTTCAGCTTAGTCTCTGTTAAGCAGTAACTAATTCAGAAACCTGCTACCTGATACCACCTTTTGGCTTGTGCTCTTTTAATAGCTCAGTTGATTCTGTGACAGAATGTAGCAAGAATGCCATAATCTCCATCACAAAACAGCTCTCCCTCCCAGACACCCTCCCCAACAAAGGGCTGAACACCAGACTGGCCTAGGTGGCCAAACTCAGCAGCAAGGAAAACCACAGCTCATTTTCTTAGCCAGTATGATGCCAAAAGGAAAATTCTGTGGGTTTAGTAAGCAAGAGATAATTTACCAACCATACAAAAGCTGGAAAAATGTAATAAAATATTAGCCTTCCCATCTTAGCCAACTAAACCCTTAAAACCATTCCCATATATTTAATCTGAAGTATTGTTTGTGGTTTGTAACCCTTTAAACCAGTCCAAAGCTTGTAAAGGTTAAGAAGTGCGAAAAAATCCCCAAGACAGGCTATAAAAGTTTTTGGACTTTATCGAGCTCTGATGAATTCATTACCTTCTGGTCCTCTGTCCTGAAGCAATTCTTAACGTAGTTGGCAAATTTGGGCTCCAGCTTAGGAAGGGTAGTACCCTATTTGGAAAAACAGCAAGCATTAGGGTCTGCAGGTCATTTAATACTTCCAATAAATAACCTTTGAAGCTGAAACCGTTTGCAACACGTGGAATTTGAACTCAGCTTTCAACTTACCACACTAATCTGCTTTAAACCACTTTAGAAAGTTTTTCTACCACCACCAGGTATTTCTCACATGAGTGGCTACACACTGAATTGCTGTCCAAGACTCTTTGCTGATGCTGAAGAGCACAACAGCAAAAATCACCTTGTTTGTAGTCAACAGCCCAATGCTACTCAGGTAAACTAAAACTAATTCCATATTTATGTACTCTTACTGCAGCACACAACCTCAGACCACCTTTCACAGGTAGGTTTTCTACTTCAGCTCTCTAAAGCAAAACATGAACTGACCGCCCCCCCCTTATCCTTTAAAACTCATTAATACACTACTGCTATTAAGTTAAAGAACTGTTCTAGAAACATTTCCTTGTAATCCCTGGAATTGCCTTTGCACATGCTCAAATGCACAAGGCAGATTCAGTTAATAATTCATAGATATCGGTTTATCAACTTGTCTCCTAGTAACTCCAGGGAAAATAATACAGCATGCTATTTTAGGAGAAACCGATTTCCTTTCACATGTCCCAAGAGAAATACTTTTCAATTTCTCAGATCAATTCGTTAAAATATCCTAATTAGGACAGCACACTTACCCGCTACTTAACACATTGCACAAGACAACAAATTTCTGTTCAAACGAAACAGCAACACAAGGACTATTTCAAACTGCAATACTGCAACCAAAAAGCCTGGATTTGGTCTCTGCTTTACCTCAGGCTTTTCTTTCAGCTTCCTGACACCTACCTAATACAAGAGTTTCGCTCTGAATCCAGTAAGTGATTTTTTAAAAAGCTGTTACTTGCTGGCTGTCAGCTGGAGACCTGTGTTCACAGAATGCAGATACCCCTGCCCTTAATAAGGGATGCTCCAGCACCATCTTGATAAAACATTACATTAAGCTCCCTACTACAGTGTTTGGACAGCATTTCTCAGGAGAAACACTCTTCAGCATCAGTTATCTGCTCTGCATGCCTCCCTCTGCAGTGACATGTCTATTGTGAGCAGCTCAGCCACTTGTGCTCACGCTGCAGAAGAACCACTAATCATGGCTCCTTTGAGTCATCCCAAACACCACAGCAGCATCCAGGGGTTATTGTGATCCACCAGGATGGGCCTATCCATCGTCAGACTCACAGTCCAGGGTTGCGCATTGCCATCCTCATCACAGCCTGTCATTGTTCACTCTGCATCCACCCTGTATTTAAACACTGCTGAACTCATCTTGCATTCCTGGAAAAAAGCAGCCTCAAAACACTAATGATCTAAGCAAGAAGACGATCCTAATTCTTTAGGTGACCTTTGTTTGCTGTTGTATGGGGTGAAAAAGTGTATTATTTTGAACTAAAAAATCCCATCAGCAAACCAACAATGCTTCCTAGCACCCATACCAGCACTTCTGAGGCAGCCAAGTACAGCCACAGTCAGGCCCTCACTCCCATCTGCCCAGCACAAGGGTACTAAGAACGCAGCCCTTGCTTGCACTGTGCACTTCAAACCTGCTACACCAAACCAGACTACAACTGGATTTTTTATTTTATACTTAAATAGCAGCTAAGAATATTACTGACATGGGTGACCACCAAGCCCTGGTCAAAACTGGTAACAATCAGAGCAAGTGACTGCCCTGACACCTTCAAAGGGTAAAGCATCCACTGGAAGGAGACTCAACCCCAGATCCTTCCAGAAAGCAAATAATTTCCGGTCTGTAGCACTGCATCAACTCATATCACAAGCACCTGTCTCCCTCTTCTGGAAGTTACTGAGCCTTACAAGCATCAGGATACTGCCTCAAGACCAAGGCATTCCAAGCATGTGTGGAACTTACTCCACTTTGCTTTGATAACCTAAAGTGGATATGCACTATTTAAATCATCTTTACAATAATTATCACCTAAGGGTTTGTTTTTGTTTTTTCTTAATTTAAACAGAGACAGTTCTACTGGAGAAATACACAAAGTGGTTCTGTTTCTCGTGAGTACAGAGGCCTATTTTTCAGAAATGTGTTTTCATTTCTCTGAGCTTCAACATCAACATATTGATAGTAACAGCAGAGCAATCAACATTGTAAACATTTCTTAAAACATCCAATTCTTCTCATCTGCAGAAGTGTAAAAGCAAGACTGAGAAACCTCATTCCCAAAAACTCACCTTATCTACAGATGCTTGCATTTTTGCTTTTATCTCCTCTAATGACAGAGGGACTTTTGGTGTTTTTGGAGATAGGGTTTTATCCTTCTTGGAATCTGGAGTCTTAAAAATAATAATTTCATTAGTAACTTGCACATAGAGCTAAAGAGAAGATAAATTTTACGAAACTAGCTATCATATTGATAGTCCGTATAGTTTTCAGAAAGTTACAAAACCTAAATTCATGCTTCCCACACATTCCTTAGAAGAATGAAAAAGAAATTTTTTCAAGTCTGGACTTAATTAGAGTTAGCATAGCTGGTATCTTATACTTCTGGACAGGTACCTCCACAGCTCCTTTAACAGAAATGAAACCAAAAACAGCCAAAGTATTTAGCGATTCTGAGTTTACTCCACATCCAGATTAGGTCATGCTTTAAAAGGCACACCTCCAGTGCTTCTCAGATGTCCTGCCATGCACCCTATGCTAATTTCTGTATGAATGATCCTAGCATGATGTCTGGGCACATGCAGCAAGGAAGCAGGACACAATTACACAATATTAACAAGGAAACTGCCACTCCTGCAGTGGGTCATGGTCACAAGAGTCTCAGCAACAGCAGCTTCTAATGCTCTCCAGTGGAAATAGACTTGGCAGTCACCCTCTTGTACAAGGTGCTGCACAAAAACAATGGATTTAGTCCTCCAAACCAAAGAATTACCAATATTCCCAGGGGACAGTACGTCTGATCCTGACTGCTGTAGGTACATATTGATCATTGAAGAGTTTCACAGAGAACATGAAGCAGTGCACAGTATCATCAACATGAATGTCAGTATGTTGCTTAGACAAGAAAACTAGCTTCCCCACTAGAATAAGCCTTTCTTTTACTCAGTTGCTTCCACTCACTTTTGATTTAGATGCTGGTGTGGATGGCTTAGAGTCTTTTCCATTTTGCTTTGCCTTCTGCATATTTTTTCCAGCAACCTCACGAACAGGCTGAAAAGCAAGCACACAAGTTCATTTGTCAAATGAACTGCATGCAAATTCAACATAGCATGTTACAGGAAGGAAAACCTCTTGGTGCAGCACAGTCACACACCAAATAACAAGTTCTGTTATGATACCATACTCCCACTATATTTTCCTTAAATACATCGTCTTTCCTTGTAGATCAACATGCAGTCTTTGGGGGCAGATATTGCTTGAAGATTAATTCCTGGTGGCACTGCAGTTCCATGACCTCATTCAGTGCTATCTTTTTATTGTAACACAACCATTATCTCATTTGGCATTTCATCCAGAAATATTGTCTGGAATGTGCACGGTGCATGACACCACACACATATCTAAGACATGGAGTCTAGAATTCCTATATAAATCAAGGGACGATTTTGTTCAGTCACCCCAGATCGTATCAGATGGCAGCAATCTGCAGTTCAGGCTGTCTTTACCAGGCCATTGTGCACTATCACCTATGGAAATTCGGTAGGGACAGAGCAGTACATGGTGAAAACTTTTAACGTTTGCTTTTAAACAGTAGGTGTGAATATAAAAATTCAACCCCAAGTACTCAAGTGTGAGAACAAGAAAATGCCTCCCTGCTTCCATGCAGCTGGCCTGCTCTGCACTTACCGCACCACCAGATGGCCCTCGAGGGCCGATGGAGGCATCTCCAGGCACTTTCCTGCCACTGCTCACTCTGCATCCACCTGTATTATTTAACTGCTCTGAACCCTTCCAGAGGCTCACACATTTCCAGCTTTCTGTAGCTGAAATCGCTGAAAGCTCCTTTCCACAGCATGCAGGACTGGATGCTAAGCACAACCCTCTTTGAGCAAGATTTCATTTGCTGCCCAAAAGCCATAGGTCTACACCAGTCTGACAGCTGCATCCCTGTGCTGCTAAGACCCAGTCACCCCTTTGCAGTCAAGGAAATAAAACATGGATTGGATGGATGCACATTAACACTGAAGTGTTCTCACACCCTATTACAATTTCTTTAGACAGACTAAGCTAACTAAGTGATCCCCCATTCACAAATTCCAAAGAGCTGTGCTAACTCATTGATTTAGGGACTACCTGCCCGATTACTGTCGTATCACAGTATTAGCCACTTACTTTCTTTACTGGTGCTTTAATTTCTTCCTCATCATCCTCTAAGTCATCCTCATCACTACAATTAGAAAGGAAGTCACTCACCATAACTCAAGATTCATGTTAGGAATTGATCTTCCCCCTCCCTCCCAAGAAAATGTTTTATTCATGAAGAAAGCAAGAAATCTTTCCAAGTTTACATTATACCTTAACACGTGGCTAAGTGCTAGGGCAAGTACTACCTTTAAAGCAGTTAAATGCATTCCTTCCTCTTCAATACTGATGGGATATATTCTAGGCACTTCCACTACTATTAGAAATTAATGAGTAGCAGAAAGCCCAATATGACACATCTGAAGGATGTTAAGTTAGACAGCAGCACAGAGATAAATAAGGTAAGGATGCTTCTAACCCAGTCAAGATACAGAAGCTTTTTCACTTAGCATCCAGTTATGTCACACAATTAATGTTCTGAAAGTTAGCCCTGTATTTTAAAATAAATTATCAAAACAAGAATACATACTCATCATCATCATCCTCATCTTCATCGTCGTCCTCATCATCCTCCACTAATTTTGGTTTTTTCTTTAAAAAATAAAGTCTGTTAAGTGTTGACACCATTTTGTGGTATAAAGAGCAACTAACTTGCCACCCACAACAACTGTGGCTTAAGTACAAGGCTACTTTCTATCAATTTAGCTAAACCCAAGAAATTATAGCTGCTAAGTCCAAAGCTACTGACAAGGTCACCGCATATGCTCTGTCCATACGAACCGTTCCTCTGTATGGCACCTTAATGAGCATTTCAACTCTTGCAGTACACTGATATTTACATTAGAACCTGAAGTTACTGCAGGGGACAGAATTTCTACAAAAGCAGCCATTATATCTACCCCTTCAGAAAAACTTTGGGGACCTTCTGTACTTTATTACACTTTTGTCATTTAGTACAAAATAACTGCCTCCCACTTGTAATAAACAGCAAGGCATCTAACTGCTTCCACCTAGAGGTAGTACTAACGTCAAACTTCAAGAAAATGCTGCGAACAAAGTGACTGCAAGTCCATATACCTGTGGTGGTTTAGCTCCTCCTCCACTTGCTGGTCTCTTTGTTGAAGCATTAATTTTTGTATCATCTTCCTCCTCATCTGATTCTGGTTCTTCTTCTAACGCTGATAAAGCAAGCCAAAGCGTAAAAAACCTCACCTCATTTAACAATATAAAGCAAGACTGCTAGTAAGAAACAAAGAGCAGCACCCAACTGCAGAAACTGGGTTTGGCTGAGGTGCTGAATTGATAGCAGGAAGCTTCCCAGTAGTGACCTAACCACTGACTAGGAGGTTTTCCTTGACTGAAGCAGATACTACTACAGGGAAATCCAAACCAGGTGAACAACCACCCAACACACTGCTTGGAACACTCCTCACACATAACAGACCATAGAAAGTCAAAAATAACGTTTTCTCCATTCCTAAGGAGACACATTTGAAAACTAGTAGAGAGAAAGATCAAAGACAATTCTCCAAAGGAGAAGGCTCGCCCTGGGTTAATTCAGTTAGAAACCAGAACTATATCACGGACAGTCTTCTCACACTCAGTTGATAAGCAGAAAGCCTACAGTGGGACACCAACACCCACTTCTACAGGGAGAAATTAGAACTGAAATTGCAAGGCTGATAAATGCCCCTTATCCATACAAACCAAGTGGCAAGCAAAGGCAGACAAGCACTCCTTTGAAGTTCTGCCCTGCACCCACTTCATGCCTTGAAGATTCAGAGTGTCAGTACCAGCAAAAGCACTGCTGGAGGCACCAGCTGCACGTCTCTTAACTTCTGCTGGTGCTGCCAGGTGCCAGGACATAGCAGTGACCAGGCATACGTACCTACAAGGTGCTGACCGCTGATGTAAACAGGCCCTGAACCACATTTCAACCTTAACACCACAGGTGGTGTGATCTCAAAGCCGCCCAATGAAACCTGTGGGACAAAGCATTTGTATTCAATTGAATTTTCCAGTCAAAGTGTACTCAACAGGCACTCTGCCTAAGCGGAAACAGCATCAACAGCTGGAGACCCCATGACTAACATAGTTACTCTAAGTTCCCATTTGACAGAGTATTCTTTAAGTACTGAAGAGTCAACGCAGAGTCACTAAGCCACCAACAGAGGTTTACTACACTTGGCACTTATCCTAGTTAAAGTACAAAAAAAGCCAGAGCAATACATTTATTCCTACTCCACCTGGCAATGTCAATTTGAACATTATCCAGCCCACCTGCCCCAGCACTGTAGTTCGCTATCAGCAACTGAGTCAAATTACATTCCAGATAGCAGAAATGACAACAGGGTGCCCTTAAATCAACAGAGTAGCAATCATGTTCAGAGTTGCCAAAGAGCTTAGGACCTGCAGAGAAAATTAATTATTGTCATCCCATGTTTAAACAAAGCAACACAACCTAAGGATGCATCTGCATGCATATGCCTAGACCTGTATACATATAGATGTCATGCAGTTACTGTAACTTAAAAATGTGTAATTTGAACAAGTCAATTATCTCCAGATGACTCAGGTAACTCTACTAGGCACAAAAAATGTTTGTATTTACTACCAGTGAAACAGACACTTTGCTGAACACATTATTCACTTTTACTTAAATTCAGCTGACCCAAGCCATCTCCAACTCTTTTCTCACTAGAGACCAAATTTACAGTAGATTTTCCCACGTTTCTGTACTTACTGTAGGCTGCACTGACATTTTCAGAGATGCCAGTACTACTTTAGTAGGGTTGCCTTCATAGTCCAGTGCTTCTGCTTCTACAATGTGTAATTCATCTTTGGCTCCGGCTCCTAAAGTAACCTGTGAAGTCAAGAACAGGGCACAGTCTGAGCATCTTCCCAAATATTTTAAAATCTTCTTAATTCCATTCACTGTTCTGCATCAATTAATACTAAAATTTGCATTTCTGACTATGAATGATTCCATCAGACTCCATCCTAAGCCGATACCCTTTTTCAACAACACTGAAACTTCCAACGTTCCAGGCATGTTTTGATGACAGTGAAATCACGTCACTTGCTGCTGGATCACTGCACTATAAAGAGCAGTGGAAAGTTCAGGTAGCTCTACAGCTGGTCCAAGGAAAGAAGTACAAATATATAATCTCAACAGAATCACAGTCTATAGCCTTCCCCTTCCTGCTACATTTGATATGTAAATTGCTTCCCTTTATCACACTGTGTACCTTTTGCTTACTTGACATTCACTGAGGACTCAACTCTAACAGCAACTTAGTTGAATACTGTAATTTATGCACATGCTTTTTTGGTGTAACTTGCCATGGACTGAGAACTGCTGCCCTAAGGCATTTCTAAACTGAAGTGCCTGGATCCTTTACTCTGAGTCTGGCACTTTTCTCTGAAAACTCAAAACTCATAGCTGCAAGGAGACAAGTGAATGACAGTGGTCAGGCCTGAAATTCCAGTTCACTGAACTTTGGTTCTCTTAGACAGGACTAGACACAGAAGATGTGAAAACCAAGAATCCCTTGTGCTGCAACTTCCCAACACAAGTGCACAAGGCTGTGTTTCCTGTCCTAAAGCCCGTACAAAGAAAGCTTTCCAACCCCCGCAGGAGATGTGGGTGTGAACACTTCAGGCAAAGGCACACAAGTTTCTGTTTTCCAGGAGCTGAGCTTTAAGGAGGTTGCAACGGCCCAGACTTAGACTGATGGCTGGGAAATAGAATATTGGATTCACAACTTTTTACAGATTTTGTTATTAGCAATTTAAAGAGGTGAAACTGCAGCTCTGATCTCACCTCTCAAATGTTTCATCAGCAACGCTGAATTGTTCAGCTAGTGGAAAAAATTTTAGAGCATGACCTGTCATTTGCCTCAGTTCAATACTACAGCACTTTTCATTATTTCCCATGTGTTTGGCAAGCATCCATGTATGTGCTTTAATTTCTACACTGAAGAAATGCACACTGAGTACGTGATGAAGTACTAACCATCCCTGTTCTTAGCTGTCATTAGTAAGACACTTAAAGAAACTCATGGCACCTCTTGCATCCATCTTCCTCTTTTGCCTTTTACCCTCTTTTCTCCCCATCTTGCTTTAACGTCATGCCCAAGACCACCACCACACTTGCATTTTAACAGGCATAGTCTTTACTAATCTGGGCTTTTATCAGGAGCACAGATCGGCCCCCAGGTATTTGCTGCCTTTACACCCTCTTCATCCCTAAGTCCTTCCTCATCTCCCTCCCCTCAAACCCCTCTGCTTCCTTTTACATCCTCCTCCCCCCAAAAACTGCCTNACCATGTCCCAGACCTCTCAAGTCTTCAAATCTCTTAAACATTTTCAAGTTTGTCCTTTGGTATCTTAATCCCATTTCTCCTGTGCATCACCCTTTTTTATTCTATGAGGTTAATGACGTAAGACTTAATTCCCCCCACAAGCCTAACAACAAAGTAGTACTGTTGATTGATCTGCTTCATCCCTCACAGTGTACAACATCAGAAGAGAAGCTACAGGTAATTTTGAAAATATAAATAGAAAAGGAACTTTGAGTAAAACAATACAATTTTAGTATTACTATTTTTATCTGCATAACAAACATTCAGAAAGAAGAACTCTGCACGTGGACTTGAACTACTGTTATAGTCTTACTGTTAGTCTTCCATCAAAAGCAATTGTAATTTAGAACAAATTGCTCATTGTTAAGTCCAGGCTGTACCTTTCATAATATGCAAGGATGGAAATCACATGACTCATTTAACTAACACAGAAGTGCTTTAAGTAATACCATCAAGTGTTTGGAGATCATTATTATGCAAGTGACCTCCAGGAAGCAATTCTGCTGTAGTCCATTATTTTAAGACCATCTTGCTTCCAGGTATTAAAGCATTTCCTTGCATTTAAATAAACACAGCAATAAGCAACAGAGATGCTACAACTCTTTAATTTCCTGTGTTTTAAGATGGGGCATATTATTGTTGTTACCCAAAAAAAAACATGACTAGTCCAGAACAAAAGCATAGAAATATTGTGTCTGACTTGTGAGGAACCAGAAAGCTCCAAGGACATATTCAAGAACTCTCCAGGAGTCTGTTAGATGAATGATCTGAATGAAAGATGGGGTTTCCCAGTTATATCCTTGGACAGGGCAAACAAAGGACAATAAATCAAAACATAAACCTTCTGCCCTCTTATTTGGATTTACTTATTATCTGCTTCTGGGAAAGAAAAAGAACTGGAGTTATGTTTGCGAAGACACTGAAATGGTTTTCAAAATCAAGTTCCAATGTAGTGGTTTACAAGAGTGTGCCTATGTATGACTGTTACAAATCTATCCTTCCCTCTCTGCTCCTGTAGCACTGGCACTATTTGCAGTAGGGATGCCCGAGTCTGGCATTTAATTCCATTTAGCATATATTTATTAACCAATTTAAGCTGATTTGTAATTTTTTCCAGCTTTGCACTTGTTTGGCGTCATCAACGAAACATCAGTGCAGAAATTTTTTAAATACAAAAAATATCCGGAATTACAGAATATGTTCTACTGCCAACAAGAGATGGTTGTTTTAAACAAATTTACATAACAGTTATCACTAGAATTGTAACAGGAGAAAAAATGACACGTTAAAAAACTCATGTCTCACAGCACATCACATTTAAAATGGAAAATTGGAAAAACCAAACACTACTTGCCGTTCTTAGAGACAACTGATGTTCATTTTCTTCATCATCTACTTTAAACTGAAACTCCTTATCCGCTTTAAGCTCGCAGCCTGTAACAAGACAATTTAATTATAAGCCTACTATTTTATTTAAAGTCAAGTATTTGCAAACCGGTTATTTCGCAGCTTGCTGCTCCCAAACCTCGTACTTGTAGAGAACTAGCGGCACTCCGGACACGCACGGAGCGGAACACGTGGGGTGAGAAAACCCCAGGCGAGCGCGCGGCCTGCTGCCGACCACGCAGCTCCCCGCGCCGCCCGTCCCAGCCCAGCAGCTTCAAAACCATCCCCGCCCAGCGTCCCCCGCGGTGATGGCACCGCCGTAACCGCCGCCGTGGGCGGCCGGGCCTGCCCCGGGGCGATGGGCAGCAAGGCGCGCGGGCCCGCGCAGCGCTCCACGTGCTCCGCCTCCGGCCGCGCTGCCACGTGCTCCGCGGGCACTCCCGGCGCGCCGCGTCCTTAGGAACAGCCGGAGACAGCGGGAACAAAGCGCGGAACAAAGAGGGACGTGCCCCGCCACGTGGGGGGCCGCGCGCCGCGTGGGGAGAGCACGGGAACGGCCGCTGCGCGCCCCCCGGCCCCGACAGAACCCCCCACCCTTCTCCCGCAGGCAAGGGGGTGGCGCGACGTTGGCACAGGCCGCAGCCCCGCACAGCGCCCGCACGGCGCTCGGCCCCGGGGCCTGCGGAGGCGACGGGGCCAGCCGGCCTCCGAACAGCGTGGCCGCGGGCGCGGCGAGCGTTACCGAAGAGGAAAGTCTGCGGGCGCAGGGGGCCCATGCTCTCTATGTCCATGCTGCTGTCCTCCATGACGGGGCGGCGGCGCCACTGACCGAAGCTCCTCCGCTGCGGACGGACGCGCACTAAAGGAAGGCCCGTGCCCGCCCACTCGCTGATATAGCCTCGCGTTCTCGCGAGAGCCGCGCTCCGGGCCCGCCCCTCGGCCCCGCGCACCGCCCCTGCACACGCGCGCACGTAGACGGTGGTCGCGCGCGGGCCGGGCGGGCCGCCAGGGGGCGTCTCGGGACCGGGGCTGTGTGAGGCGTCCGGGGCCTGCACCGCACGGGCCCGGGCCCGGGATCGCAGCCATGGAGCGAGGGCTGCCCCGGGGCCGCGGCGATTGCAGCGTTCCGCCCCAGGGCCGCACCACACCTGGGGCAGAACCACGGCTCGGAACCGCAGCCTTCCTCTGCGTGCCCGCGCCACACGTGGGGACAGGGCTGGGGGGCGCCGCCACAGCCCTGGGCCTCTCTCAGGGCTTGCAGCCGCACCAATCCGAGCGGCTCCGCTCGCCGGGGAGCCCTGCTGCAGTGGAACATGCTCTCCTCACTCTGTGCCGGGAGCTAGTTGCTGCTGTCTTTGACGAAAGCAGCTCGTTTCTTGTGCATTACCTGTTAGGATGAGCTCCCATCTCGAGCTCCCTGTGCCACTGGCTCTGAAGGCCAGGGACAACACTGTGGTAACTTCCTTTTCAGCTGGTGTGTGATGGGAGCAAACTACTTTTTAATGTGAATTAGCACACGGGGAAATCTGTCACAACAAAGTTAAAAGTCACAGGGTTATTTTATACTTAGAGCTACCAGACCTGCTTGTTAGCCTCAGCAGCTGGAGCCCATCACTGGCCCTGGACTGGGCTCACCATCCACACATTCCACGCTATCATGTTCAGGGGCTGATCTGCACAAGTCAGTGCAATTGTGCCAATTCACAATTACCGGAACACTTACTCTGCAAAAATAAAAGTATATAGGCTCTTGGTGCTCTTATCTCTCCACTGATTTGAAATGTGTAACTCACAGTCATGTTACCTTCATTCATATTCATAACGGAACAACATTAAATGATGCTGTTGAAAATGAGACAAACTGAAGTGAAACATAACTGACACAGTGGGAAAATGAAACTTACCCTTTCAAAGATTCCCCTTCCTCACTCTTCCACGAAGCTGGCCCCTTTGCAAACAGCAAATACAGTTCCACAGGATACACATGCAACTCAGTTTTGAATGTAAAGTCTCCTAGCTGAAAAATACAATTCACTTTTCCAAATCAGAGGTTACCTGAGCAATGGTTTCACCAGGTTAGAATCCCCTACAATCGTATTAACATTAGGGCAGTTCGTCCACTGAGGTGTTTCAGGTGGATTACCACAGGCTGACTAAAATTCAGTAACAGTTAAATTGTGTGTGAAAACAAGGTGCAGGAATAAATCAGAGTGCAGCTTAGCATATGAGTGACAGATATTCTGTGATTTACTCCCCTTAAAACCTCACAAGGAACCAGAGAACAAACTGTTTATTTCATTTTCTAACATTTGGTTTGGTTAATTTCCTATTATCTTTACAAAGTAATTGCTGCTGAGGGTGGCCCTTGGGGTAGGAAGAGTGACAGCTATGAAGAAGATACACACAGGCATCTGTGGAGCAGCAGAGGCAGAAATCCCGCGAAAAGCAGTGGCTAGTGTCCCTGGCAGAGAGAGGCATCACTAAGTGATCAGACATCTCAGCATTAAGAACTCTGCAGATGAGGCATTTGTTTGGTGTGACTTGAAAATGGGAGCCAGTATCAAAATTTCAAATGAAGTTATGGCATGACCCAGATGTCAGACTGGAGCTGGAAGGTGAATCCTACATTGTTGTGTCTTCTCCCCTGCACTTTTCGGGCCAGCTAGCAGCTGCAGG